>CAJNIZ010023459.1:59633-82294 GCA_905231905.1 Symbiodinium pilosum | reverse complement strand
AGTACTTACTGGCGGAAATAGTAATTGCGCCCCCCCCCTTCCAAAACAAAAAAAAGCCTTCGCGTGCGCCCTCGCTTCGTTCCTTGCATCTTCTAACATCTGCTGTTGCCCTAAACCCTAAACCCTAAACCCGGCGCTGTTTGGTACCTGGCCGGTTTTTTTTGGAGCCGCCTCCTACGGACGTGGGCGGTGCTTGTCGTTGACAGATTGTCATACTACCCTAAGCCCTAAACCACGCTTTTTCTCAAGTTAGCTGTGCGCTTAGTAGGTTTTTCTTCAAACGCCCACGCTCCACACTGCAGCTTTTGAGCTTGTATGGCTATGGCATCTGCAGGTATTAGCACCAAGAAACAGCCAAGATAGCAATACATGTGTAGGCCTAGTAGCAATCAGAGACGTGAGAGAAGCACCAGCGACAAAAGCACCACCAGCTTGACCTTTGCAGACCTAAGAACAATTTACGAGTCTCCATGACCATTATATCTATTATATATATATAATTACCTATATATACATATATATACGTATATAGTGTTATATATATATATATTGTATGTTTATCTCTTGGACTTGTGCTGCCAGCCCTGCGCGCCGCCGCGCCGCCTTGTCGGTGGACAGGCTGGAAACAAGTCCAAACTTTGCAGCTGGGCCTAAAGCCCAAACCCTACACCCTAAACCCTCGACCCTAAACTCTAGACCCCAAACCCTTAACCCTAAACCCTCAACCCCAAACCCGAAACTCTACACCCTGAACCCCAAACCTCAACCCCAAACCCCAAATCCTACACCCTGAACCCTAAACCCTCGCGCTTTGCAACGGCAGGTCATGGCTTTGGAAGGCGTCTGCTGCCTCGGAATCGGTGCTGCCCTCACGAAGGCGGGAGGCTTACAGTGATGCCACGGAGACCCGAAGGTTGAGTTCAAGGGCTAGGGTGTAGGGTTTGGGGCTTTGGGGTTTAGGGTTCAAGGTTTAAGGTTTAGGGTGTAGGGTTTAGTGTTTAGGGTGTAGGGTTTAATGTTTAGGGTTTAGGGTTCTTTGTAGGAATAAGACAGGTCTTGGGTCAATCGCAAGTACGAGCCCAGTGAGCAGCCGCGATCTCTTCATCTGCGGCAGGGTTCTGATGCATCAGGGCTGTTTACATGAGTCACCCTGCCAGACCCTTACAGCAGGTTGGGATGCAGCACATGGGATGCAACAGTAACGGCGTGAGACGGACTAGCCGGTAGCAGGCAGGTTTGAATTCTTTTTCAAAAAATCGAACATGTGGACGTTGACTGTCATGACCTTTGCGGCACCTAGGCCTATGACTACTGGATGTGGCGTCGCGGGGCTTCTATGGCAGATCACTCGCCGCCTTTCTGCTGAATGAGTCTTCATGTGGGCCTCGAAGGCATGAACAATGCTGACTCTCAAGCTATTATAGTACATCATGGAATATTATAGAGTATTATAGAATAGTATGCTATGATATATTATAGCAGCTAATAGTATATCAGACTATATATTATGGTATACTATTATATATCATAGTATATTGTAGCATGTTATTCCATAGTTGGATTGCCATGAGAATTGTCAAGCAGCCATGGCGCAGCATAGGATCTTGATTTTTCTTCCGAGCATCTCAGCTTGTCTGAGGCCTCCCTTGGCATCCCCTGCGATGAAGTGCCGCTGCCATTTTAGGGGTTATAGGGCTCATATATAATATGTATACATATATATGTATATATATATATAGAGATATATAGGTTAAACTGGGATAATGGAAAATAACATGGAAACTACAGGAATTATTGGGATCATATAGGGATTATAGGGTGTATATCTTGGGGTATATTGGCATAATGGAAAATAAAAAAACTACTATTTAGGGTTTGGGGTTAAGGGTTAAGCGTTTAGGCTGGATGATTGTGGGAGGCTGATCAGGAACAGCTCGACGATGTTACCTTGGTTTGGAAGATGAACTGTCTGTGCAGAGTGAAGATCATTGCAACTTTGTAGATAGAACCTCTGCTGATGTTCTACAATTGCTTCCTGCATCAAGATCGAGGAATCTTTGCCTGTGCTAGGTACATGACGTCCCCCACCCGTCACGTCCATCGTGAAGCCCAACCGAAGAAGCCTCAGCGGCGGAGGGTACTGATGAACATGACAAGCCTTGGTGTCAACTTGGTATTCTCTGCGCTGCAGCTTTCATTGTCCGATGGATGACAGGAAACCCGGGGCACTGATGCAGTAACCTCGTCGCATGCTGAACCTCTATCGACTGAAGCAAGCTAAGTTTGAACGAACGGCGACCATGAGCTCCTGTCTAATTCCATACAAGCTGGTCGCAATTACGGGAGGTTGTAGGGATCCTATAATCCCAGTTTCCATTTCATTTTCCATTTTCTTTTCCATTTGATTCTCCATTATAGGGGTCTACATTATACCCCCAATATACTATAGTAGTTTCCATTTTGTTTTCCATTATCCCAAGTTAGCTTTGCCATCCCGGTCCCAGCAACACTGGCACAAGCCCGCGCGCATCATCAGGAGCTACAGCCCCACGAGCAAGGTGTCACCGGAAGCATGTGCCTGAGTCAGTGCTGTCTTTTGGTTTGTGGTCGCTACATGATTCCTCTCGCCGTGCCTCAGTTCTTCTGCAAGTGCGCCTGCTTATGCAAAGCCTGAGGCATCCCTCACAAAGGCAGAGGCGGATTTCTCCAACCTACCAGGCATTGGACAGGCGCGTGCCGTGCTCATTACTCGTGCCGTAAATGATTTGCAGTGAATCTCTTCCTCCCCTGACGCAGAGCATGGACAAGAACGAATTCCTTGATGTGCTCAGAAAGCCTGGCCCTCAGTGCAAGCAACGACAATGTTTTGCTTGCAACGGCATCAGGTAGTTGGAAGATTTGTTGGATGGAGTGTTGGCTAAAGAGCACGGTCAAGTCAGATTTGCCCCGCAGCCCAGCGGAACTTCAGCTCCGAACGCGTGGCATGAGCCGAGGTTACTTGCACAGTCAAAGCACTTGCAGAACAATCCGCGTTTAGGCATCCATCCAGAGGACTGAGCGTTTACAATGCGTCTTGTATATAAACTGGCTGGCTGAAAGCGGCTTGCAGGAAAAACGTGCTGCCACCATTGTCATGAAGGAGCTGGAGGCCTCAACCGGAACCGGAGTTTGCATCTTGGGTGCGTCAGATATAAACAACTCAGGGCTTGCCAGGCATTCTCAACCAGCAAGAAAGGTCCCTTGGTGGTGGAGGCAGCGGCTTGCAACTCTACGTGTCAGTGCTTGCATTTCAAGGGTCCATCTCTCAATCCGTGCCTGAGGAGTTGGAGTACGTGCCTGGCAGATCCAACATTAAGGCCCGTTCCCCAGTGAGGGATAACAGTTTCCGCGTTCTTCACCATAGGAGCCTACAAGCAGGCAGCTTGATGTATGTGTATTCAGTTTGTAACTTGACAAGGTCCTCCATCCGCGACTGAGCAATCATAAGCTGCAAAACAGGTCACCTATCCTGGCACGGGCCCTGAAACCACATCGTTTGCCGGCAACTCAGCGAGCGGCAGCCGCAACACCTGTTCAGAGAAGTGCACTGCCATGACAGGAGCCGATGTCGGGGTTTCCGCAAACAGGGGGTCTCTAGCCTAGGACCCCACAATGCTATAGCGCTAGTCATCAAAGATTTTGCAAATCAACATGTAGCCTATCCACTGACGACCAAATGCCCCTGCAAACTGCAACGGAGGATTAACTATTGCGGAAGTTGTACTGGCTGCAGAAATCTGTTTATCATGAGTATCAATGCAGGACCAGTGATGATACGGAAGTAAGAGCTGTGACAGGAACCCGAATTGCGTTAGTACCCAGACTTGTATGAGTAGCACATGGTAGTTTCCCAAATAAGGGGACCCCAATATAGACCCCAACATATTTTAATCCTTATTGTGGGGACCCTTGAAAAGGTAGCCCTAATTTTGGGAACTACCCACATGCTGAGAAACCCTCCAAAAGCAGTCTGACAAGGGATATTATAATTTATTATAGCATATTATAGTCTATTATAACATGTTATAATATATTATAGTGTTATATTATAGTATATTAGAATACTTTATAGTATATTACAGTATTTTATAGTATATTAGGTTGGCAGTCACTTTGACGTTGTTCCCGCGGACCCGGAGGCATGGTCCAAGGACAGCCCAGGATTTAGGGGTCAAAGGTGGAGATGGTGGAGAGCTTGAATTCTAAGACTTCTATACTATAACTTACTATAATATATTAGAATATATTAGAATATGCTAGAATATACTATAAGATACGTACTAGGTTCAGGAGTTAGAGGTAAGGTAGGTGTACTTAGTCCTAGAGCCTTTGGGGTACCTTAAGCCCCAAACTCATCCATGGCAGGATCCCTTCCAGCTGACTGTGGAGGGAGACTTGCTCTATGGAAGGGGCACCACAGACTGCCTAGGCGCCTGCTGCTTTTGCCGCAGTTCCTTCTTTGATTTGCGCTGTGTGGCTTGTAGCTGCTATTCATCTGTGTGATCTTTTTGCTCCGGATGTTTCAAGTATGACGACTAGGTTTAAGCAATGTGAAAACTCATGCCATGGTGTCTGCTGTGGTAAGGACCTAAGACTTAGTGGTAGCATAATTGTCATAAAGATTATGATTTTCTTGTTTCTGACAAGGTGGACATGCTCATGCTGCCATGCAGACAGTTCTTCCTCACATCGTAAAGTATCGCACCATGACTATGCCAGGTAATGATCAACACTGAACCATCTTCACAAGTTCCACGAGAGTAGTATCTAATTTGGGGATACTATGGTACCCAATATAGAGTAAGATTATATCCTCTTTTTGGGTATAGTATCTTATATAAGGAATATAATCTTACTAGGTTCCACCACCAAAAAAACACTACTCACGAGATCCTCTGGACCCGACCAAAACCTTCAACCCTGGACCCTGACCTCGACTGGTCTAAACTCCTTACAGGGTTTTTTTAAGGGGATTATATAGGGGACTACTAAAGGGGGTAGTAAGGGGGATAATCGGAGTTTAGACTGTAGCTCATATGCAATAGCCCATATCCATATCATTTCGTCGATGGCGCAGGGCTCTTTGCCTGCTTACACTAGCCATGCCTAGTAGGGAATGGGAAATGAATCTGAAGAGTAGCCCCTCTAGAATCCGCAATGATTAGCCGGTTGCGTGGAATAGATGAATGGATCCTTACAGTACCAGCTGTATCATCCCTCCATCCCCTACTAGCAACCCTACACCCTAAATGATAGGATGATCATGCTGGGGTGGATCTGGGAGAGACAAAGCAAGCCGTGAAATTCAGTCCTCGAGTGAAGAACCTAGTAGGGATCGGGCCCCGGGTGATACCATGATGGATGAAGAGGTGGGAGAGGGTGACAAGGACTCTGATGGCTGACCATAGTCTAACACGCTGCACATGGCCTTCCCAAACCGGGAGTACATGAAGTGACAGATACCTGATATATAGTACTGACCGAAGCCCTTCCTAGCAGTGTGCTGGAATAGAATAAACTTGTGAAGGGATGTGAAACAGGTACCTTGCAGGTTGCATTCCCTAGGCATGGGTAAGTTGCATATTCCTATAACCCCTCGTTGTCCATGTCGTTTTCCAATCGACCGCTATGGGGAAATAACATGACCTTTAGTTCCCCACGATTAGGAGTTCCTACATAACCCAATGAATGCAGCGGGGGCTCCATTTCATTTTGCACTTGCTTTTGTATTCGATTCTCCCTTCCCTACCCTAAACCCTAAACCTTAAATTTGTGCTAATCAAGCGTCTCTAAGGAGCTAAATCCGAGGAGAAAAGGTCACACACAAAAAGCATCTTAAATTTCAGGGATTCCTGTCTTGGAAAAAGGTCCGGCAAAGACTACGACTTCAAGAACTAGTTTCCATTTCACTTTTCCATGCTATTCCCCATGTGAGCTATAGTCTAAACTCCTAGTATACCCCTTAATAACCCCTATAGTAGTCCCCTATATAATCCCCTATATAACCCCCCTTTAAGGAGTTTAGACTATAGCTCATGTGGCAGGCCATGTTGCCCTCCTGACCTGTTTCCTCAAAGAGCTGGGCCGCACCAAACCGCCATTGAAGCGAAGCGTGGGTCTCAAAGGATAATGGAGAAGTTTAAGGGTTTAGTTTTTTGGGCTTTAGGGTTAAAGGGTTTATTGTTTAAGGGCTTAACGTCTAGGACAAGGAAATAGGGAACCAAAAGGAAACTACTATTTCGGGCTAGGGGTTTATTCAAGAATTGAAGCTGGGGGTTTCGTAGGGAAGTAATGTGGGAGCCTCGATATTTTTCGCATAGGTGCCCTATACTATACTACTATACAACAAGTACTCAAGGAATCTAGGACCATAATATTGGTATTTGTGCAGGCTTCTACGGGTGGATGCTCTTTGCAGCCCCTTCCTGTGCATGCAACCCCTGAGGGCAGTGAGAATCCTATGAGCACGTCCGAATGTATCGCTTAGAGCCGCATCTGGGGCTGATGCCAAGTTCTATGCCACGCCTTGGATTTGGGTTCCCCTATTATATGACCCCCTTAACCTACCCCCCTACTGTAGGCCCCCCCCCCGTCAATTCAGGTTATTTAGGGATTATTGGTTGGAGTGCTTACATGGTGGTGTATGGGAACAGCGCTCCTTTGTGGCTTTTTTCAACAGCTGTATTTTGATCGGTCATCATATGCAAGACGAAGCCTCGCGTCCTCAGGTGTTGTGGTGGTCTTCATTGCCGCAGAAGAGGGCGGTGAAAAGGAAATTGGTGTGGATGCAGTGCTGAAGAATGGAAAGTTGGAGGAGGCCCCACGGCCAACTGGGGGCTTCTCAAGATGGGTGATGACAGCCGTACTTGGATTTCAATGCTCAGAAATGTTTTGCATGATGCCCATTTTGCTCAAAGGGTCTCTGTGCGGGAAGCCTTTAATCCTGTTTGCCGTAGTGTGTAGCTGAATCGACGCAGCTATTGATTCAGTGAAGCCTGCTCAGGCCAAGAACGGCCCTGTGTACTGGGCCACATCCTCAGATTCTACAGGGATGTGTACCGTGACACCTTCATCTCTGCCCACGCCGAATGCACAAGATCCTCCGAAGCAGGCAAATCACCATGCCCTTAAGTCGCTCGCAGGTTGATTCGGCAGATTCCAACCCTTGCTGCGGCACAGCGGGAGCGTTGTCCTGGTGCGTCTGTCAGACTTTTTAGCTACAGCCGCGACAGGAGCGTGATGAACATGAGCAGTGTGCAGGTTCAAACATCATAAGAAAAAGCATGAAGCCCAAATTCGCACAGGTCGCTAAAATGTCGAGGGCGCTTGTTTCACAGCGGCGCCTTGACTGATTCCAAGTCCTAGTGGCTTCACAAGCATCCAAACCTGAAGGTTCATAGGTAGTTGTCCATGGGGGGCTCAATGGTTAATGCCCAGGCCAGAAATCATGTTCAAATCTTATCAAATCCATATTTAAACATACTCCCTGGTTTCGAATTCCACTGAACCCAGAGGATATCATGTCGTGTCTATCCAAAATCGCGTTTGCCTTCCAGGTTTCCCCAACAAGGCCATCAACTCCATAGAGCTGGCCAACGAGGCAGACTTGGTAGTTTCCCTAGATTGGGGGGCCCCTATATAGGATTAGGGATTTAGGGTTTAGGATTTAGGGGACCCCAATATAGACCCCAAAATATTGTAATCCTTACTCTAGGGACCTCCAAAACCTCATTTTCGGCAAAAACTGGCGCAGCGCATCTCTCCAGATGGACTTGTGAAGTATTATCCAACGGATTGCGAGATTAGATTAGACTAGATACAATCATTTCTCATGGAGAATGATGGGAGGAGGGGATTGTGCTTTAGGAGGTGTCCTGCTCGGAGGCCATTGCTTTCATCCAAGAACGCTTCTACAATGACTTCAAGCCGCTACCAGAGGAGGAGCTCTACTCCTTTGTTACGGGGCCGGGAGCCCATTGCTCCAGCCATATCGGACCCTAGGAGTATGTGGGGGGTACAAAGGGATGATAGGGGTCCCTATTCATGGTTCTAAATGTGGCAGTGCGATCAGCTCCCACACTGGGGCTTTCTGAAATTCGCCCCATATTCTGGGTTCCTGTTTGCAAACGGAATTTCAGGCAAACTGCTGTCATGTGTTATGTGCGACCTTGGTAACACCTTGAAGCCATGCAGACGCCAAGACTCAGGTCGCACATGAAGCCGACTCAGATCGAGTGTAGCAAGGGCTCCTTCAACCAAATCCCCGCCGAGACCACCGTCCATGGCGACATCAGGCAGAGCGTAATATACTGTTATATACCATAACATACTATAATCTACTGTTTCCATTTTCTTTTCCATTACCCTTATATAACCCCAACATTATACTAGTTTCCATGTTCTGGGGGGGTCCATAACATTAGGGTTATATTAGGGTTATACTGGGGTAATATGGGCGGCAATATTAGGGTTATATTGAGGTAATCTTGGGGTTATATCGTCACAGTGCGGTACGTGCAGGCTGTCTCCTTTCTACGAGGTGGAAGATGTCGTAGAGCATGTGGAGCGCTACGTGCAGGCAACATGACAGTTTCCCAAAATAAGGGGACCCCAATATGGACCCTAATAGACTATAGTCCTTCTTATGGGGATCCCCAAAAAGGGAGCATGGAAACTATTATTGTGTTGGGGTTATATAAGGGCAATAGAAAGAAAATGGAAACTACTATAGTATATCATAGTATATTATGGTATATTATAGTATACTATAGTATATTATGCTAGTTATGCTCGCTGTGCACAAGCGCCGCGAAGCGCCGCCATTGACGCCTCAGTTGGTTGAACCACATAAGCAGAGCTGCCTAGTATGATTCCCTGCGATAGCACGCACAGGTCAGTCCCAATCACAGCCCCAATCAGCCTCTTGTCCTGGTAACCCAATAAACCCCTCCCCTTAATAGGGATTATAATCGGGATCCTGATATTAGGGCCCTTAAAAGGAGGGGGTTTATTAATCATGGGTCTACACTAGCATGTGCGGAGATGCAATCAGCGCAGCAGCTCGAGCCTCACAAAGTTGGGGCTGGAGCTGTTGCCAGGTCACCTAAGAGTGAATCTGCAATGCATGAACCGGTGTAATCCCAATAGAACACACAAGTATTACTATGCTGGGAGCTTATGAGGATGATCCCTAGGTAAGCGGGTCTCCCGAATGCAGGAGCTGAATGATGACATGGAATGTCTCTGCAGCACTGCCCGAGGCCGGAAATATAGCCCAGATTATTCCTGTTATGTGGAGCCTAAAAAGGGCCCCCCAAGTTTTGGACACCCCCAACTGTTCCTGGCTACCAGTGCAAGTGTCAATGCAGCAAAGGATATTCGTACAAGAACTGACATGAGCTATAGTCTAAAGTCCTTAAAGGGCGTTATGTAGGGAATTATATAGGTGGGGGGGTATTGCAGGGGTTACTAAGGGGGATACTAGAAGTTTAGGCTATAGCTGACATGCAAATGCATAGTTATACATGTCTGCACATATATTAAACATTGGTTCTGTCCAGGGAGCTTTCAGATTTAACGCAAGTATGAGCAGCACTGAAAGATGTTCACATCATGGCAATGGTGTGGTTTAAAAGCTTCTTCAAACTTGGACGCGGAGGCCCCTGGAGCAAGTTTGTTCTTCCGAGCAGCGTGCAGGCAGGATGCAGCAGAGAAGCATGATGACTCTTCTTGTGCTTTGACTCTGAGCAACTGCCGCTCCCATGCTAGCGGCTTCATGATGACAACAATGACGTGGATAATTATTACATACAATACCTGTAGTTCCCATTTTGTTTTCCATTATCTATATATATATATATCCAATATATACCCTATATAGTCCCTATCAGTATATCAACCGAGAAAATGCCAAGTGTGAGCGCCTGCATAGTCCTTCACGGGACCTGCGGTCGGCTCACAGCATCTTGTGCTGCTAGGTGCAGGATAACGAGTTCAACCGGGCAAAGGCCAGTTTAGGGTTTGGGGTTTGGGGTTTAGGAGGAGTTTGGTAACCCCAAGTCCTATAATCAGGACACTTGTAAGAGTGATCGTCATAAGGTCCTAGTTGTGCCCACGCAAGTTCGTAGCCCTAAGAGGTTCCTCAGTTTACCCCCATATGAACCAATATAGTCCCTCTATAATCCCCAATAGTAGATTCCACTTTCTTTTCCGTACCCTTTGTCCCTGCAAGCTAGAGGTGACTTTTATGACCCCTGTGTAAGCCTAGCTTCCGTTTCATTTAGCCATGTTCCTTTCCATATGGTATGATTCTCCATGATGAGGGTGATATACCCTGATATAATCCTTATACAACCCGATATAATCCTTCTATGAGTAAACGTCAATAGTGGCGTTATTAAGGGACCTTGAACAGCTCTTGTACTTTAGTATTGTCCCTACTATAATCCCTAGTCCAAGATATGTAGGACATTTTGACTGTAGCTCATAGATCCCTTATATGACCCTATACAACCCCTAAACCCTAATGCCTAAACCCCAATCCCTAAACCCTAAACCGTATATGGCAGTTTCCCAAAATTAGGGGACCCCAATATAGACCCCAATATACTATAGTCCTTATTATAGGGGCCCCCAAAAAGGTACCCCTGATTTTGGGAACCCCCCATATAAGCCCGGCAGGTGGAGCTGAAATGGATGGGTGACATGGACACCTTCCGACTTTATGCTGGCTTAGCTGTTAAGCTGGAGTCCGATGGTCACAAGGCTGGATCTTACCTCTTGTGTAGGGTGTAGGGTCTAGGGTTTAGGGTTTAGGGCTTAGGGTTTAGGGTTTAGGGGGTTTCCCAAATCTAAGGGTACCTTCTTGGGGACCTGCATAACAAGGATTAACGGGGCTTCGACGATTCAAGCGAGAATAGTAGAGAATCACGTGGAAACTTAAGTTGCCAAATTGCAAACCCAGCTTATACAGCGGTTAGTAAAGTGTCTTTCAAATATGACGCAGAGTTTGACAGCGACCCGACTGAGCGTCTGAAGCTTGGGCGCAGCAAGCGAGTTCGGTTGTTTTCTTTGGGATACTATGATCCCCAAGACAGAGTAAGATTATGTCCTCGTTTTGGCTATGGTAGTGTAAAAGACAGAAGAACATAATGTTGCTTGGCTAAACCCCAAACCCAAAAAACTGCTCAAGTGTGACTGGTGTTGTCAGGCTTTGGTGCAGGCCTTCCGCGAGAGCAACAAAGGCACCTTGCACTGACAGACTCATTTGGTTTAATTAAGGTTCAGGGCTATAATGAATGCGGGGTTGTGAAAACTATGAGCCCTGTTTGGGCACGCTAAACATTAGTGGGATACTGTACAAGCGACCCAAACAAATCTGAGTTTAGAGAGCTTTCCAAATGGACTGTTGAGCGACAGTGCTCCGTGTGAGCAAGCCTCATTCGGTTTCTGGGTGTAAAACGAGCAGGTCAATGGCTTCATGCAAGCAGACATGTTTTGTGCAAGCAAAAACTCACCCAACCCTCACCTTAGATGCCGGGAAATAGGTGTTCAGCCCTTCAGCATCAATGGCTCGCTGCCGCCCGGGAACCTGGCAACTCAGATTTCATCCGTCATCGCTTCAGGCAATTGGTCTCTGCTTCGCGAGGCATAGCCACTAAACAGCAACCGACTCCTCCAAAACAACAACCCCCCACCCGACCCCCTGATATAGCACCATTGTATAGCAGGGAGAAGATGCATGTTTAGGGGCCAGGGGTGAGGCGGGTGTGAAAAGCTACCAAGACCACTTTTGTCATGGCATTTCGTCAGCTATGCCTAGGTTGGTGAAGATGATGCAGAAGGCCAGGTTTGGAGTTTAGGGTTCAGGGCTTAGGGTTCAGGGTTTAGGGTTCGGGGCTAGGGTTCAGGGTTCAGGGATCCAATGTACTCCTACCCATATTATGGGGAATGGATCCCTATGGCAGCTGGTACATTAGTCCACTATTCAAGACGTTATATGGCAATTTGCTGAAACTCTAAACCCTAAGCTCTATGGTAACAAGCTCTTTTCGATTCCTTCATGGGGTTTATGCCCCTATTAACAAACCAGCAAGTTGCTCGGCAGATATATGCAGGCTGGCTTCGACATACAGATGTGCGGCTTCGGAAAGATGTCGGTCTATCATGGCGTCAATGAGTGCCCCACAGATGACGTCAAGCTCGGATCTGTTAAGGCGGGGTCAAGTCAACAGTATGTAATAGCAACTGTAGCAGTAGCACAAATTGATACCACATCACCTTACTTATGGATCTTGTAGGTCTCGCGTAGTAGAGTCAGAAGAGGTACTGCACAATGTCGGAGATGATGAAAGCGCACGAGGTTATTGTCCGCCTGGTATGTCTTCTGGACGGGAACCATTTTCTGAGCAGCTTCCGGGACGAACTTCGTTGAATCAGGTCACGTGTAATAATAAGAGTCTCTGAGACCACTATTTCTAGTCTTCTTGCTATTACAAGTACTACGTAATCATCATTTCTATTTATTATCAGTACTGTGCCACATGTCGTGACATCAAGCATGACGGACAGCTGCAAGGGAGTTCACAAGATTCTGTGCTGCTGCCTACCTGCAGGAGACAGCGGCAAACTGAGATGAGTAGGCTTTAGGCATCTTAGGACTCTGCAGGTTCTCTTCAAAGCCTCATTTTCCTCAATCTTCCCCCATGAAGAATCTAAAGGTTTTGGAGATTTGTGGGGAACCCGGAGAAGTGAGATAGGATCCACCGGGAGTGCGTCCCAAGTTCTTTGTGATACCCGCCCAGGTTCACAAGACGTGGTCTGCAAGAGTGGGTCTTATAATGAAAGCAACGCACGGGAAGGAGCTCGCTTCTGTTTATGGACAAAATCCTACTTTTACTTGACCAGAACATTATCCAAGGGTTTATTTTTCAGGGTCATGTAGTCGTGCAGGATTTTGTCCATCAGCCGAAAGAAGCAGCTGGGCTTTCTTTGCAATCAGAATACCAAGAATGTGGCCCACATCGGATGTCCTTGCGCCGCGCTACATTTGCTCAGTGCACGATCCCTAAATTTCGTACAGTCTTTGGCAACAATTTGCATTGTATGGTTGAGCCAAGGTTGCAGGGGTACCAACATGTACCAGCTAGGGACTTGACAAACACTTCCTCTGAGACTTTGACAATAGTGCGGAGAGATGCCGCTCGCCGCAACACCTGCCATCCGTTGGATAGTTGCAAGCAATAACCTGAATCCTAACAATGTTGTTGGTCTTATCAAGCTACTCCACAACACAGAGCTCAGAGCTTTTTCAAAACGCCCACTGAATTCTCTAGACAATCTATGTGGATGGGCCGTCCCTTCTTTGTGCTGTGCCGTAGATGATGCCCGCTCACCCTGCTTGCGGCCACACGCTATGGGGGCATAGTCGCCACTGACCGCGTGCCTTCATGGATGGTTCGCCATTGCAGCCGCATCCTCATGTGCAGCAGCATCAGAATGTGATTTTTCACCCACGTGATGCTGTGCGATGTTCGCCAGGCATTTTTCGAGCACATCTCAAGTGGCATCACCTGCATCCTCACCCACAAAATGCTCAAGCAGCTCAGATTGATTCTGCCTGTGGCGTGACTAGAAGGGCCGGGGCAAACCTGAACTCGTGACAACGGTACCGGAATAGAAGAAGCCCATTTGCCAGCAATACCCACCCCCAGCGATGGAAGTCCCAGTGTTCCTGTCTAGGGTTTTAAGGCTTTAGAGGTTTAGGCTTTTAGGGTTTAGGGCTTCAGGGATTAGGGTTCAGGACCAGGGGATCATCCTTCATGATTTGCCCTCAGCGTGTTTTGGGTACTGCCCCGCTCAGGAACAGTTCGGATAGAATTCTAAAATATAGTGTGAATAGACACATATGTATATGTATAGCTTTGAATATTACCCTATTTATAGACTGTTTCACACCTAAAGTCATACAGTAATGGCCCCTAAATATGGAGTTGATAGGGCAATTAGGGCCTTAACATACCTACGATTGTCCTTTATGGTACCCGTTAGGTCTGCTCTACCAGCTGCAGGTGGCTTTCGCGCGACCACGCACTCTGCCCCATCCAAACTAATGGATGGACAGCTCACACTGTTGAGGACTGGCTGGTTAGTCATGTTTGATCATGGACGCACTAGATAGAGGCAATATAGGGGTTGTATGAGCCATAATCTAAACTCCTTTGGGATTGCTATGGGGCTTAATAAGGGGGATACTAGGAGTTTAGACTATCGCTCATGTAGGGATGATAGGGGAAATTACCTCTATAATGGAGAGTTTGTGTGAAATCTGGGGGCTGGCTGGTGTTGCTTGGGGTTTTGCGAATCATGGGAGCAGGAGCATGTAATTGCTCAAGCCATGTAGAACAGCACTTCGTTCACCCACCCCCCCCCCCGCCCCCAAAAGAAATGCATTAATTATGCGCGCAGCCCTAAACCCCAGAGTCTAAACCCTACTCCACAAACCCAAAACCCTAATCCCTAAGCCCTAGTCCTTAAACCCCAAACCCTGAACCCTAATCCTTGTGGTAAGTGCCAGGAAAACGCTCCGAGAAAGGCGCGGATCCAATCGGCCTGCAGTGCTGAGTCCCCTACCGCCTTCACCGTGACTTGGCGCTGTTGTAGGGCTTTAGGAGGTTTAGGGTGTAGGGTTTTAGGGTTTAGGGTTTTAGGGTTTCTGGGTTTAGGAGGTTTAGAGTTTTATGGTTTCTGGGTCTAGGAGGTTTAGGGTTTTAGGGTTTAGGTTTTAGGGTTTAGGGTTTAGGTGCAACATATTTGGGAAGCTGCAGGTATCAGATCAGAGGTGGCCCATAACGGTGTCGGGTAATGGATCAGAGAACTGGATCAGCTTGAGAGACGTAGCGGATCAGTATCCTAGCACCGAACAGGATCCGGCCGAAACGCGTAATGGCTCAGGATGTCGGATCAGCTCGACCATCACTGTATCTAAGCTTCCAGCGGTCATTTAGATCTTTTGACCGCTTTCATTGGATTCTGGGGACGCTCCATGCGTGAGTGCAGATTGGAGGACGCTCCACGTGGGAGCGCCGTCGGGCGATCGGATTCTGAGGACGCTCCACACGGGTGCGCCGTCGGAGGGCCAGATTCTGAGGAAGCGCCGTCTGGAGGTGGGACTCTAAGGACCTTCCACGTGAACGACGGATTCTGAGATCGCGGGTAGGCTTTATACGGCTTAGGGTTTAGGATGGCTTTGGGGTTTGACCTTCGGGAGTCTTTTGGGTTTAGCTTGGAAGTCGTTAGGGTTGAGGGTTTTGAGGACCTGTGGGAGACATGAGCGGTTTAGGGTTTTGGGGGTCTTTCGGGCTCGGGGTCTAGGAGTCTCTAGGGGTGTTTAAAGTTTTTGAGGTTTAGAGTTTTTGGGGTTGTCAGGGTTTTGAGGCTTTTGGGGTTGAGGGCTTGGGGTTTGTAGGGATTAGGCCTTTTAGGGTTTAGGTTCTTTAGGCCTTGAGCTGTCAAGGTTATTAGGGCTAGAGTCTAGAGTCTAGACGGTCTCGAGTTGTTTGGGTTTGGGGTTTTACGGATGCTTTTAGGGTGTGGGCTCTTTGCGTTTAGAGGATTTTGAGGGTTTAATGTGTTAGGATTGCGGGTTTTTGGGGCTTACCGCTTTAAAAGCTTTTAGGGTCTAGGGTTTATAGCGCTTCTGGGTTTTGAGGGGCTTCAGGGTTTAGGGTTTCAAGGCTTATAGGATTTGTAGGATCTAGGACTGTTAGGGTCTAGGGTTTCAGAGCATTATTGGAATTTAGGGTTTTTTAGGGTTTTGGCCTTCAGGGTTCAGGGCATTTGGGGTTTAGGGTGTTCAGGTTTCATGGAGTTTAGGGTTGAGGTGTTCAGGGGCGGTTTGGGTTCAAGGTTTTTAGGGTTCAGGGTGATCAGGGTGTCGTGTCTTTAGTTTTTTTTTTTTTAGGTTTTTAGGGTTTTGGGTTTTAAAGGATGAAGGTTGTTAGGGTGTACGGTCTTGGGAGTTTTTTTAGGGTTCTTAGGGTTTAGGGGATGCACTATTTGATATGATGCTGGTCATGTTGAAAAGAGAAAAAAAAGCGGGCGTTGGGGGGCACAGCCCCCTGTTGTCACACGGGTGCATGTTGAAAACGGCAGGGGGTTGAGGGGGGCGCAGCCCCACCCTTTGCACACCATTGGGGAACGTTGCAGTTGTTGTCGAGGACTCACCATGCGACGTGACGCAGGTTATGTTTGTTTAAGAAGCAGGGGGCTTGGGGCGGGCGCAGCCCCCCTAATAATTGTTAGGGTTCAAGGTTTTGGGCTGTTTGGGGCTCCATGGTGTTTAAGGTTTGGGGGTTTGGTTCAGGTTTAGAGTTTGGCCATTAGGGCATTTTAGGGTTTAATTGTCATCGTTTTTGACTCCTCAAAACCGCCGTCCTCGTAACTGTCCTCGGTTTTTGATGCCTTAAAGCTGCCATCCTCGTAAATGTCGTTATTGTCCTCGGTTCTTGACACCTCAAAGCTGCCATCCTCGCAAGCGTCGTCACATTTAGCCCCTCGTGCTTTCGTCGCGCCTCGAAAGTGTCGACCGTCACACAGAAACGGGGGTAGTGCTTGCATGTCTACCCGATCTTATTTCCTGATCCGATTGGGGTTTGGCTTGATCCGATTTCATGCATCGCAAGGTGATCCGATACATCCCCCCATCGATCCGTTACGTCGTCTTTTCCTATGTCCCCTTGATCCGGTTCGCACCACGGCCCGATCCGTTACCTGTGAGCCGATTCGTGGGTCTACCAACATATTTGGTTCCATAAATGGGGGGGCCCCAATCTAGGCGCCCAAATGCTACAATCCCTATACTGGGTATCCCCGCACCCCTAATTTTTGGAAAATCCACGAGTGCCCTAAATTCCCAATAAGGTTTTTATAGTTGGGGGTCACTCCTCTGCATTTCAGACATTCAGATTCTTGTGATGCCTATCCTTCCATTGGTTTCCACCGGTAGCGTCTACATGTTCGTAGAATATTTCGTAGAATAAACAGCAGATTGAGAATCCGGAGAGGGCCGCGCAAGAGACCAGCTGAGCTCAACTGCTTGTTGCAGTGTGGTCGCGGTTTCTAGTTTGGGCCTTGAGAGTGTATTGCGCATGTTTATTTGGAGGTTTCTGAACATGGAACGCCTTTGGGGACCCCGACGCCTTAAACATCCCTAAACCTAGGAATACTGAGAGTTCACGACCAGAGAGATCTTCATGAATTCTCAAAATCCGGGCCATCTTGAGAAATTACCGCATTGATTTCTTTTGAGTCGTTCCCCTGTGACAGCAGCTGCCCTGAAAGGGGTCCTATTAAGAATTCTTATAACCCCTCTTACCCATGGCGGGAACAGCTACTGTACGGGGAGTGACCTGGAATCTCATTTTGTCCTGCAAACTTCCAATATATTGGCACCAAGTTAGACATTTTTTCGAATGTTCTAGGTGTGGGGTGACATTTGCAGCCCTAAACCATAAACCCTAAACCATATCGTGTGGGCTACCTTCCCTCGAAGTCCCCCTCTATCAAACCATAAAACTATATCCATATGCACCCTAAGAACTGCATCCCGACTACATACCCTAAACCCTCAAACCGTCTTCCTACATACCCACGAAGCAGCGTATTTTACCAATACTTGTACATACACCCCAAACCCTAAACAGGCCTTATAACTCAGTCCTTACATACACACCAAAAAGGCTTACAATCTGCTGCAAGGCCTCGATCACCGCTGTCGCTGAGCCGTGGGACATCCTGTCCTCCTCAGCGGTACGGTGCCCAGTTTTTAGGGTCTAGGTTTTAGGGTGGATAGGAGGCTATTCGGCCTGCTATTCGGCCTTCGTCTAAGCTAGCAGGGATGACAGGAAGCATAAGAACTGTCGTAGCAAAAGCATAGCGACTGTTCATACTGGAGTCTTTCCAGGAAGGGTGGCAGTAATCATCACCCTTGGAACGGTCATAGCCGTTTGAGTGTTGGCGGCGGTGGCGGCGGCGGTGGCGGTAGTGGGCTGCCGGTGGTATTAGCAGTAGCAGTGGTAGCAGCGTGTAGCAGCCTAGTGGCAGGAATAGCCGTAGAAGAGGTAGTAGTAGAAGAAGGAGAAGCAGCCGCGGCAGCAGTAGCAGTCAGAGCTAACGTAGGACTGGCTCAAGCACGTTTGCGCAGCACTTGCACGCGTTCCAACAGGATCGCTTTTGTCATAATGCCGCATGTGGGTGCTTGTCTTGTTGGAATCCTTTCATAGTTGCCTATTGCTTGCAACGCACCCAACAACGGTGCAGAATTTTCAAAACCCGCTATTTTTTTGGTATTGCTACTGTTATTAGTGTTACTACTGTTACAATTGTAGCGCTTGCCCTCTTTGCCGAGATCTCTCCTGGCACGGCGGGCTGCATCGCCAGCGGATAGCGGTGCTCCATTCCAGTCCTCCAGTGCCAGGTGGGTACTGTAGTATCTTATTTGGGGATGTTTTGGTACCCAATATAGAGTAAGAGTATAAGAATAATGTTATGGTACCCAACATAGTGTAGATAAAGATACAACAATAATAGTAATATTATGGTACCCAATATGGAGAAAGATTATATCCTCCTTCTTGGGCTGTGTCAAAGTCACATCCATGGGATTGATGGACAGAATCCTGCACGGCCTTATGTAGTATATCAACCCTAGGAATTGTGGTGTTGAAGTCTATCATGCAGATGTATTTTCCACAACCATGCCGGAGGTCCTCCTTAAAGCCTTCAAGCTCTCGATTGTCATAAGGGAGGAAGTGTGAACCCTAGTGCAGGTACCTTTGTATCATGCCGTGCAAGCGAGGACTTAGTGCGTTCGTGATGCTCGCACTGCACTTTAAACTACCGGCCCAGGCAGCCAGGATCCTAGCATGTTGTTATTGCTTGCCCTGGTCATTTGCGGACAGTGACCCCTAGAAATAATTCGTGGTACTTGTATTAAGGTCCCTCTGTGTTCCTCTGTTACAACCATCAGTGCGTGGAGGATAGCAACAGAAAGCTTGTTGCCAGGGCCGATGTTCACAGCGCTGGATGGCAAGCTCGCGGGGAAGGTGCCGTGTTGCGTATCTTCAGTTGTCATACTTGTTGCTAGGTGCCAGAGGCCGGCGAGTCCTAGCAAGGCCTCTTTATACGGTAGCCACTAACACGCAGCACGGCAGGCCTGTGCTGCTTTCTAAAAAGTGAACATTTTTTCTCGGAAAATTGCATTGCAGAGAAGGTGCCTTGTGGGAGGGTTGCGAGCACGGGGAAGTCCACATGTGAAGCTGGAACCCGTTGCACCTGATGTCCTTCCAATTCCTCCCTGCATCACGTCGCATGAAGTTTGAGATTTGCCAAACAGGCTATTCGCTTCAAGAAGTCCGGCTATCAGAAACCAGAAACCACCAGAATATCTGCAAACAATCTCTTGATAATCTTTATGAGGCTCTCAGAGGGAACCCTCTTGACTCTTGATCTTAAGAAGATACGGGACCCCAATATAGATCCCAAATACTATAGTCCTTATTATTGGGACCTCCAAAATAGTTCAAATAATATCAAATAATAACAATAATCATAGTACTAATACTACTAACAGCAATAATAGTACTAGCAATAAGAATAGTGGTTCCAGGAGTAATACTAATACTTGTAGGCCTTTCTGACCTGCAGGCGGTGAGTCCACACCCAAGGCGCAGGACACCCGCTCGCCGGTTCCAAAGCGCAGGCCAGCAGATGCCAGGGAGGGGTTTCCATGAAACTGGGGTACCCACTATTTATGACTAGCTTCAGTATCATTACTAGTATGATTATTCTTATTTTCATTGTTACTATTATTATTATTATTACTATTACGATCATGACTACCCTCCTTAAGCCTGGGGGGATATGCAGGATGAGCGTGCGGAGGTTTTCACGGGGATTTGCTGGACGAATTTGCGGTGAGCGCAAGAGGTGTATGTATGAATGACAGAGAGTCAGGGTAGGTCCGGCCAAGAAGGGGTTATTTGATCCTTGCAAGCAGGGATCAGTAATTTTGTGATGGCAGAACGAAACCTTTTAGAACAACTGGGTACCAGGATGGGTTGGATGAATCAGAGAGAGAATGTAAGGATGTCATGCAGAGTCATTACCCCCAACACGGGACCCTGAGTCGACTATTCGTTGAGCCTATTATGGTCTAGGCCAGCTTTGCATACCGAGGTGTATGGAAGGGCCGAAAGCTGCGCTTGAACCTCAGGTTGTTTTCCTGTCGGTGGTGCCTAGAGTGAGGAAGGGCACTGTACGTACAACTCATGCTCCATTTTTGAGACCTGATGCACCTTATTTCCTATGTTGGAGAGTAGCGGCTGTTGCTCCAAGGTCCGCCAGCCCAAGACACATGCGCCTTACGCGTGGCAACACAGGTGGGCTTCGAAACCTTGGACATGGACGAACTCGTGGTCTGCTACACATGAGGTATATTATGAGCAATACTTATATAGGAGCTTTTGGAAATATTAGGATTGTACATAACCTTGATATTGGGGTTATATAGGGATAGTGGAAAAGAAAATGGAAACTAATATGAGCAATACTTGTAGATATTTTGGATGTCTTCTCAGGGCTTCGCCCTAAACCCTAAACCCTAATTCCCACCTCGAGTCCTGAATTCATTGAGTAGGCCAGGCTGAGTTCAGGCAGAGCTTTGCAGGACTGTAGCTCCTCTGGCATCAAGTGGTAGTTTCCGTTAAAAAGGGGACGGCAGTGTAGACCACAAAATGCTATAATCCTTATTATTGGGTCTCCTAATTTCTAGAAACCCCAAGTTGCACGCAAACTGCTGCTGCCGCAGGTTTCCTTAAACAGAGATCTCTGCAGGGGTGGAAAATCGTGTATCAACAAAACTAAGTCCAAAAGACTCCAAGTGAGCATTGCAAAATGAGCCCTACATGTTCCGCAAAAAGGACCCTCCCCACGTAATCCCCTGGTAGCCCCTGTATTTTTCTCTGGCATCCCAAGGCTACCCTAAACCCTAAATCCTGAACCCCAAACCCTGAACCCTATTTTGAGCAACTCCAAAAGTGAAAGGCCCGCTGCAGTCACGGAACGACCTGCCAAAGCGGGGGGGCTTAGCTTCGACAGAGTCCCTGGTGCCCTGTGGGCATGAGTACCAAGAAGTGTATAGGAATACTACAAATTAAGTTACCATAATGGCCTATAATGGAGAATCAAATGGAAAATAAAATGGAAAATGAAATGGAAACTGTGGGAATATAAGGATTTAATGAACTTAGATCTATCCCCTTATCCCTAAAGCCTAAGCCCCTTATTCTTAAACCCTAAGACCAAGAAAAAAGTTCCAGGTAGAAGGTCCAGGTTGATCAAAGCACTGTGCTGCTGTTGTGTGCTGGTTGGTGTCTTGTTCTCAATCGTTTGCCGCAATGCTTTGGAGCAGGGTTCCTGGGCTCAGGATGCCGACCTGAGATATGTCATTTTGTTTTTGGAAGCGTTTGCCGGCACATTTTCGCATGTAGACTTTGCACTCGGCGAAGCCTAGAGTTCGGCACGCCTCGAGACTGTCAACAGTCACTGATATGCAGAATCCTGCCCCTTTGATTTTCGTGACGTTTTATCCAGCATATGTTGCGCAACAATCGTATTGAGTGTAGGGTCGCGCAGTCGTCCTTGTTGCATCGTATGCACGGCTGGTCGCAAGATCTTGGGTTCAGGATTGTAGCATGTGTCTGGATGTGGATCCTAGCCGCGTGCCTGGTTTTGAGACAGTTTCTGCATACTTCTGCCTTACCTATCAGCGAGAAGGCTTGACACAAGCATCGGAGAATAAGGAAGCCTGCGCTGCAGGTATGTGGAACTCACCGGGCAGCGAGTACCAGTCCCTCTACTACTCCGTGTGGTGGGGATGCTGCCTGTGGCAACCTTGCCAGCTTTGCGAAGGAGCACTCCTGCACGCATGATTCATGATCATCATCATGATCATCATCATGATGATGATCATGATGATGANNATGATGATGATGATAATGATGACGACTGCAGCTGCTGTTGCTGCTGTATTCATTTGTTGGCTTAGTTCATCCTACTTTCCATGTGTCCTCGCGGCTTTTGTTGTGTTTCTGGCGCGGGCTCCTACTTGTAACGTCTATCACTATCGTCAGTTGTCCTACTGTTGCAAGGAAAGGCAGCATTTCTCATTGAGGCCATTCCCCCCAGATAGTCATGACTCCCTGGGCAGAACAACCTAAACGGATGTTTTAACCCGGGGTCGTTGAGCGCCTGGGATTGCATGCTGTTGTGTTGTGTGACTTAGAAATTCTGCAGCTGCTAAGAGACGGATTTGCTTACGCCTGAATATGGTCCTGGTAGTTTCCCTAACTGGAGGGGGATCCCAACTGTGGTCCTGATTATAGGGACCCGTGAAAGGGTACCCCTGATTTTGGGAAACCCCCGTATAAGTGTTGTATATGGCAAAATGATAGGGACAAAGCTTTGGGCAGGCAGGCGCACTTTGCATCGTTTGCAGAGTTTGGAATTGGTAGTTTCCCTAAGGTATGGGAGCCCCACAATAGTCTAATCCTTATTATGGGGAC
>CAJNIZ010023459.1:23201-50469 GCA_905231905.1 Symbiodinium pilosum | reverse complement strand
GTTTAGGGTTTAGGGATTAGTCAGGGTTTAGGGATTAGGGTTTAGCTTCACCTTTCTTGGGGTTTGGGGTCTGGGGTTAATTAGGGTTCAGGGATTAGGGAGTAGGGTTTAGGGTCTAGGGGTTAATTAGGGTTTAGGGTCTAGGGGTTAATTAGGGCTTGGGTTGAGGGTCTAGGGATTAATTAGGGTTTAGGGACTAGGGTTTAGGGATTCATCAGGGTTTAGGGATTAGGATTCAGCATCTCAAGTCCAAGCATTTACTTGCTAAGCAACGCTATCTAACAATGTTCATATACCCACCTGCCCATTGGGTCCTAGATCATTAAGACACCTATACCCTAAACTCTAAATCTGTAACCTTAAACTCAAAGCCCTAACCCTAAACTCAAAGCCCTGAACCCTAAACTCAAAGACCCGAACCCTAAACTCAAAGCCCCGAACCCTAAACTCCGAGCCCTGAAGCCTGAACCTTAAACTCCAAGCCCTGATCCCTTAACCCTAAACTCTCAGCCCTGAAACCCAGACTGCGCAGCCCAGGGCTCCGGCCCTAGGATTCCAGCCTAGGGCTCGAGCCTTTCCAGCCTAGAGCCCTGAGGTTCCACCCATGACCTTGCCCATTAAGACCTTCCCCATTAAGACCTTCGCGCACGAAATCACGAACATTTGCTACAAGAAAGAGAGGCTTAGCTTGGCCACCTTTCTTGGGGGTCTAGGGTTTACTTACTGGCTCTTAGGAGGGAATCTGGGAGGGTAATATACAGGGATTGTATTAGGATTGATTCCATATTCCCTACGAGGAACCAGTAAGTTTAGGATTTGCAAGGGGTTTAGGCTTGAGGGATTTAAGGTATTTGGGGTTCAGGGTTTAGAGTTTGGAGCTTCCATTGGCTTTCTCAAAGTTATGCGATCCCTTTTACAGGGCAACGACCAGTAAAAGGCCTGTGGGAGGGACCCCCTTTTTGCCAGAAATACCCATGTAGATATTATGCAGGATTATCTGATCTCAAACTTACGAGTCCCCTCTTTCTGTGGGCCTTGTGCCTTTGCAGGAAGGATGTTGTTCTTCGTGTAGACAGGATCTTCTATCAGCAAAAACAGTCGAAAAGAGATGGGCCTTTCATCTTCATACCGAGTCCCGAACACACCGCAGAGTGCCCCTGGTTTGCCCAACAGTGTCCCGACAAAGACCCACTCGCAGAGTGCCCCGCAGCGCCACACCTCATTATTTCGCAAGACTTATCCGGAAGCTCAATCATGAAAAGTATTCTGGACCAAACGTTGGGGCGGGTGTGCTTAAAGTGTTTGTTCGGGTGGTCGTTTTGAGTTCTAAACTTTGCAGAATCCTCAATTCCTGAAAGCTCACGCTGGCCCATGCAAGCTGCCATGTTCGAACTGCTGAGGCTTGTCTGCCCTGGGTCGAGTCGGGGGCCCTGGCTGAGAATGCATGGCTTTCTCAAGGTCTGAAAAGGGTCATGGCATGCCTGACAAAAACACATCACATTTCCGGGATGTTGAAGTTGCCAGAACTGGCCTGTGCAAAGGTGGTCGGAGCTTTGGCAAGTGGCAAATGCGACCATGTGCCGTGCCTGTGGCTGCACAAGCTTCCCACATCTTTCAGTGTCCACTTGGCTCAGCCACAGCTACCTACTTAGCTGTCGTCTCTTGTCACGGCAATTGCTAGCAGCTAGCAAGCGTGCAGTGGCCATGGACAAGTTGCTCTGCAACAAACCTCATCGCTCAGGTACCGAGACTCGGCGCTGACCTGGCTCTTGAAAGACCGGTTGCTACCTCTGGGTGTAGGGATTTAAGGTTTAGGGATGCCCCCAATAATGGAGAACAACATGGAACATGAAATGGAGACTGGGGTTTTATAGGGGTTTATGGAATACGGTACCGGTCTTGCTATTGCTGAGCCTGGGCCAGGATGCCATCACTGGGAGCAGCGCGCGGGTGTGCATGGTTGCAGCAGTTCACCCTTCACATCCAGTGGAAACTGCTGCTTGTCTGATAAAGTTAGATATGAGTTAAGGGTTGCGGCACACATGGAAGTAGACATTGTGCAGTAGCAGGAAGTGAAGCTGGCTTTAGATGTGATCTCCTGTTGGAAGTCGGGTCAAGCCAAGCTAGTAATGGCTGCCGTGGTCTCACCTCTTTCATGCCTGATCGAGTGCTGTAGCACATAAGACCTCAAAGCTATGGCCGTCGTATGGGTGGCCTGGGTGGGTTCTTGGAATCATACCCATGGAGTCGCTGATACATACTGCCCCGAAAATTCACTCATAATCCCCATACCCTATCCTATGGTTCATACTAAAAATCCTGCATGACGTTAATATACTGCAACAGTGTCCTTAAGGCATGTGGTGCTTGGGGTCATGAAGGATTTTCAGTATCCGTGCTAAACCTTTATCCCTAAACCTTATATATCCCTCTAGAACCCCAATATATCCCTATAGAACCCCCATGTCCCCTACATCCCCTTTAACGGGAACCAACAATTTTGCGCCGTACCAACAGGCCAGTACCTTGCGCTACGCACGTCAGTATTCTGCTTTGCAGAATACAACTGGCAGCCATGCCTCGCAGTTGTCTTCGCAGGCACGCTTAGGGTTTGGGGACTATGTTTAGGGGTTTATGGATTAGGGTCTTGGGAGTTTGAAGGGTTTTGGGTTTAGGGATTAGGGGTCCCTTTTGGGTGTCCCTATAGCCAGGATTATGGAAACTTCCAACGGACACAACTACAATTGTTGTGGCACCTGAGTATTTGCTATATATTTATGTTCTTGTGAGTCAGCTTGAGCTCCTTAACATCAACACAGCATAGTCCCCTAGTAATGGAGAATCTGATGGCAACTGATCTGAAAACTGGGATTCTGGAGCAGTTATGTAGTAGGTCTGGAATAAGGACCCTAAATGGGCGTGGAGCTGTTGGGGAGGGTTTAGGGTTTAGGGAGCTGGTTTCTTCTTACTGCTTACCAACATTGTTCCTTGTCTGATGACAAAGATTACTTGGCCAACTCTAACCCTAAGCCGCTATCTAACATCCAATAGGACTTCACCGGGTGCAGGCACCAGGTGTTTTATCCGTGTGCCTCTTCAGAAGGCTACATCTTGCCAATTCCAAATTGCTCGCAGGGCCTGTGGTTATGTGAGTTTCCCACGCAGTCCCTGTAGTATCGCTTCTTCAGAAGCTTCACAATAGGCAGCCTCCCCCCAAAAAAGTACACCTAATTTTGGGACACCCCCCACATTGGGGCAATACAAAAGAACATGGAAACTACTATATCATGGAGATTCACATGGAAAAGAAGATGGAACGTGAAATGGAAGCTTTGTCAAATATGTTCGTAATGCTTCTCAGGATACCCCTTTCTGAGGAGCCCCGAGAAATACAACATATGTGAGGTGGTCACTAGTCTTGGGGTATCCTAAATTAGAGGGGCCATAGAATACTGGTGGGCCCAAAAGGAAGCGCAAGTTTGACAACCTACGGTTGATGGACACAATCCTGCATTGCCCTAAGTACAGCTACGGTTCGGGTACATAAGGTCATGGAGGATTTTGTCCATCAACAACCTTCCATACCAGTTTCCATTTTCCTTTGTGTTACTTCTTCCCTACTAACCCGAAACCCTACTCCCCAATCCAACCCTACATCCCCCTAAGCAATATACACTAGCATAACCCCCCACATACCCCTACATAGCCCCTTTCTATCCCGACAGAACCCCTACATAGTCCCTATATATCCCTACAGAACCCCATATAATCCCTGCATAACCCCATGGCACCCCTGAACCCCCCCTAAACCCTAAACCCTAAACCCGTTTAAAGGGGCCTGACCCGAGGTCCGTGACTTGCAGCGGCGGGTCGATTCCCTCCGACACGCGTTCGAGAAGGCAAGCCGTGCTTGAATAATCCCAGAAAGTAGGAGTTACGCTGGATACTAAAAATCCTGCATGACCCTAAGTACCTTATACCTCGGGAATTGTGGTACTATGGTATATTAAGGTCATGCAGGATTTTTAGTATCAACAGTAGGTTTTAGGGTTTGGGGTAGGGAGTTACATAGGGATGATGTTCTGAAGGGTTTAGGGTTGCATAAGGGTTATGGGGATTAATGCAGGTGTGCATGGAGTGAAAGGGCTTAGTGCTATCCAGATTCAGCAGATGTGTGTGTGTGTGTGTTTTAAACTAGGGGCCCCTTTTGGGAGTCCCTAGAACAAGCATCATGATCATAACATATTGGGTCCATTTTGGGCCCCATATACTTCAAAAACTCGGGATACTGAGGGATCATACTTCACCAGATTCCAATTCTTGTTAAGCTTTATTTCCCATACTAAAGAGAGGGTTGTTCATGCCAGAATCTGCCCTCCCCTACCTCCTTACTTGCGGCTAAGCAAGGGATCTCAGGGGATTCAGCCCTAAACCCGTAAACCACACTATAGTATTTTCTTTTCCATTATCCCTATAGAACCCCAAGATAACCCTTTATAGCCCCAATAGAAACCCATAGAACCCCAATATTAGAATAGTTTCCATTTTCTTTTCCACTGTCCCTATATCCCCCCAAAAAATGCTTTAAAAACTTACTTCTGAAGGATGCAGCAGGCTGCTCAGCAAGAATTGTAGTGGGACCTACGCAGACCAAAGCCGCTGAAAGTCCCGAAGTTACGGGTACCTTTTGGGGGTCCCTATACAAAGGATTAGAGTAGGTCCCTATTGGAAAGATTATACTAGGTCCCTATATGAAGGATTATAGTACTAGGGGATCTATATTAGTTATTAGAGGGTTGCACGACTTTTAAGTCGTCTCTCCACACCCGCACCCACTCTCCATCCCCTGGATGTTGCGCATCGCCTTGTGGGAGGCCCTGGCGGGTGACGAGCACAGCATTGCGTGCCGTGTCACAACTTATGTGGGGATTGTCCTAAATTACTGTTAATACGGGGTCCTATATTTAGGTTCCTATTATAATACGGGGCCCTATATAAATTTCCCATTTTGGGAACAGTAATTTAGGGAAACTTCCATGTACCCAAGAGTCTGCAAAAAGGCTTCCAGGAATCAAGTTGTTGGCGGCTTGCACAGAGTTGTCTTCATCTTTGAGAAGTTCCCAGCTACCTCCCAGCTCAAGCTGAAAGCCCTAAACCCCAAGCTTTCTCAGTTTCGAGGTGGACGCGCGAATCCTTGCAGGGCTCCGTGCATTGTCAGCCAAAGGCGAATGCACGGTCTGGGCCACGGCTTCTGCAATTCTGCATGGCTGAAATGCTGTGCGGATCCCCGTGGTGTGTTTATAGCTGATGTAGTGTCTTTCTTTGGGTGCAGCATTATGTCTATCTCCGTGCCGCAGCTTCGCACTTGATTGACTTGCGCTCGCTGGCAGCCACAACCTTTTTGTTCGTTGCTTGCCTAAACAACCCACAGTGTCAGCCTATCAGGCAATGGTTTGAGTCACATCCCACACTGTCCTGGACGTCGGCACACCAGAGTAAGGCCAGACTCTCAGAGCTAGGAGAGATGGGATTCTCTACAAATACCGCTGATCTGATCTTGGAGCACCAGCTAGAATCCCTATTATAGTGCTACGATTGAAGATCTCCAGATCATGTGCAGTTCTTATGCAAAGGGTCCTAACTTACTGGATAAAACAGGCAGATGTGTACCATTCAGTTTACGCATACCCTGAACCCTAAACCCATTATCCTAGAAAGGGCGAGTCGATTTGTGGATCCTTGGATGTCTTGAGTGGGGAGTGGACTCCGCCCGCGCAACAATTTTCCCAAGATTTTGAGGAGTAAGAAGGCGGACCCTACCTTGCCGAAACACTCACACTCTCTGGGATGCACATGAACTAGGGTTTTTATTATGGTCTTTGGTGAGTGTATATAGGGTTCCTTAGGAATATTGGTGAGTGTATATATTTGGTGTCCAATTTGGGGGACCTTATATTAAAACCATGGGTCGACATGATTTCCCTCAATCAACGGTGTAGCCTCATACATTGCGTAGAAGAAGGAAGAGCCTACTGCAGGGGCAGGGGCAGAAGGCCCGATGGGTATCTCAAGTAGACTTGGTAAGTACTTGGTAGTTTCTTTTTTAATGAAGGAATCCCAAGATAGATCCCAATGCACTATAGCCCTTATTTTATTATTGAGACCCCCTAAGAAGGTACCCCTATTTTGGAAACCGCCATTAGGCCCCCACATGACGTGTCAGAGAAGCCCGCCAGAAAACTTGCGTAAGCCAACCTGAGTTTACGTAGGGTTTACGATAATTCATGCTTTTGGGTTTCGGGTTTAGGGTTGAGGATTCAGGGTATAGGATTTAGGGTTGAGGGCTTAGGGATCCAAATTCCAAATCATAGACAGGCTATAGCGGGGGGGGGGTTACATATAAAGTCCTACTAACGTCTTCAAGCTTGCACACTCAGTAAAGTGTCTAAGGTCTGAAATGCCTACATTGCGGTTTAGGACCCTAAACTTTAAACCCTACACCCTAAACCCTAAGCCCTAAACCCTAAGCCCTAAACCCCAAGCCGTACACCCTGAACCCTATACCCTAAGCCCTAACCCCTAAAAACCCTTAACCCTAAGAACCCTAAGAACCTTAAAAACCCTTGAGGGAGCTTGTCAGACTGGCCGGCCCAGGCCGCTGTCCGTGGACAGCGCCGCGATCGAAGCGGCATAGGCTAAATGGAGATGACCTTGGGGTTGGGTTTCCGGGTTTCGGGTTTAGGGTTGAGGGTTTAGGGTTTTGGGTTGAGGGTTTAGGGTTTAGGGTGGGTTTAGGTTTAGGATCTAGGGTGAGTTTGGGGTTTAGGGTCGGTCCTGGGTTTAGGGTCTAGGTTTATTGAGGGTGATGGAGAAAATCATGCCTATTTAAGGGGGTTAGGGCTTAGTAGGCACCTCAGACTGTAGGTTTTTCTCATCGCAGGTGCAACAAGATTGTACAATCTAAAGATTATTGAACCCTTCTTGGGGACGGCTTCCACAGAGGAATTTACACGTTTTGGGAGGCTAAGCAGGTTAAGAGAGATACGGCAATTTCCCAAAATAGAGGGCTCCAATATAGACCCCCAAACACTGTAGTCGTTGTTATAGAAACCCCCACAAAGACCCCCCTAGCTTTGGGAAACCCTAATCCCTAAACCCTAAACCCTAAAGGGCAGGTACCATGACGGAGAGCTAAACCAATTCTCCCTACACTCCTCCGGCATGATGTGAACGCCACTGGGATTCTAGGCCCCCTTAAGTAAATAGAACATAGGGTACTATAGGGATAATGGAAAAGAACATGGAAACAGGGTTTAGGATTATAGTCCCCTTAAGTAGATAGAATATGGGGTATATGGGCATCTTACTATGAAAAACCCAAAGCCATATTCTATCTATTTGAGGGGGACCACAAGTACAGATCATGCCGAGCCTTGTGAAGTGCATCTCAAGTGTTCGGAGTGTTTATCTTGTTGCAGTGTTTCCAAACGGACTTACGCTTAGAGAGGTAGCATTGCCTGGCATGATGACGTGCCTGCGGAACCCCTTGAGAATCAGGTTTGTAGAGCTGAAGGTTTGGATTTCGCTTACTATCTCAGATGGACTTTCACATCTGAGGCCAAAATACACCAGCCATCATAAACTTCCCCCTCTCCGACATGCCTATGACTTTGCGGCCGCTCGCGCAGGTTACATCACTAAGATCGAGGAAGTCGCCGGAGGTGACGAGGTTCTCGCAAGAGTTTGCGAGGCTGGACTGGCGCCCTATGACAGAGAAATTTTGCGAACCCCTAAGAAGAATGATAGTGGATTGTGATAGAAATATCAATATATAGTAATAGTAACAGTCGTAGTGTAATAGTCCATCTGGTGTGCTCATCTAGACATCATGTTGCTCGATAGCTTTTTCAGGAAGCACCTGTAGAAGCTCGCAGTTGTCAAGCCCTTCCTGCAAGACATCAAGCTTGAGAGGTGTATAAACATTGCATCCAGCAGGTAGTTCCCTAATTTAATTGGGGGACCATGGGGGACCCCAATATAGACCCCCAAATACTAATCCTTATCCTAGGAACCCTCCACAAGGCATCCCTAATTTTGGAAATCCCCCAGCTAGGGGGCGCTCTTGGCATTGACCATGGACTTGCCTGTGTAGGTGACCTTTGAAGGTCGTCACGGCAGGCACGGCATTCGGCGCTGGAAATGCGCGAAAGATCCCATGAATCATGTAGGCAGTTCTCAAAATTGTGGGCCCTGTTTGGTTAATAGGCTCTAGATGCACCATGTGGACCATGCATGTCCAAGTAAGCTTCTGCCGGTGGGGCGCCACATGTTGCTGACAAGATGTGTTTGCTTCCTGATTCCCCTTCTTGCAGACTTCCAGTCGTGCTTTGGTACCCCGAAGTGGCGTTGGTGGCACGGCGGCAGTGGAGGGCAAGAAGCTGTAGTGATGTAGGGGGTTTCTCAAAGTCGGAGCACCCCGGCCGGTCAGGCCAGAGGATATAAAGGGATCAAGTGAGGATTCTGGGGGTCTTTATCTTAGTGGGCCCAACTGGTGGGGCGGGGCGGCAATCAACACGAGGGCAAGCAGCTGGCTATAGCAACATGAGAGGCTTCTTCTGGTGCTTTAGCTCCCTGTCAGTCCTTCAAGCTTGGGGGATAGAAGGTAGTCCCAAGCTTACTGGTTCTTACTAAGGAATAAGGGAATATATTATGTAGGGATTATGAACCAGTAAGCAAGTGTGAGAAGTACCGACTGGAGCTTCTCAAACTTATCCCCATAGAATGTCCGCAGTGAAGGGCTATCGTCCCTTTTTGAGTCCCATGTGTCCCTAGGACACACGGTAGGAGGATGTCGAAAACGGTTCACTGGTTCGGAGTTTTGCGGGTAGGTGGTCTGGAGCCAACTTTCAAACTTTGTTGGGCTCCACACAACGCCATGACTCTCAGCAGCACTCATGTGCACTTGCTAGTGTTCGGCAGCGCGCTATGTTCGTCAAGCATATACCATCGTCCTAAGAACTACGGTGCCATGGCGTGCTCGGTGTCATGCAACAACAAGTTCTCAACAGCATTTAGCAGTAGCATGAGCACACGCACTGAAGAGCGCCGAGTAAACGGACTCGCGCTCACTCGTGCTCAAGGCACACGGCTTGCACCCGTGCACTCCGTAGCCATTACTAGGCCTCGGCAGGACCCGGAAATGCTCAGAAACAAGCCCAGCTGGTCAGGATTGCAGGCCTTGTTCACCCTTGCCTAAAGCCTACTGGCCATCTGACCCGTGTGTCTTTTGGCAAGCTCTGATGGGGATCCACCTAAGGGGCGCCTTTCAACCACCTGCTGAAATTTGAGAAGCCCCCCTAAGCCCTCTAAACCCCAACCATTCCAGTCCCCATGGCTGACGTGTAAATCTTGCTGTAAGGAGATGGTGAAGCCACCTGCATCGCTACAGGAGGCCCGAAGCAACCTGCAGACGAACTCTAACCTGAGTTGCTGCTAAGGAATTTTCTGTTTAAGTTACGATGATATGGGTATATGGGTTTTCATTGTTATAGTAACGTCGTTTAAGTTTCTTAAGCAACCTCGTTTGGAGTTCAGGTTATATGGTGAGTCAGCTACCGTTGCCCCACCTCACTCCTGGCTTTGGCTTTTGGGTACAAGAATGTTTGGGGATTCAGTGCCGCCACGTGGGTGCAGGCTCAAGATTTCTGAAGCTTGCGGATTGATTGGGCTCAATCATAACGATACAGTAGGGTTTAGGGCTTAACAATAGTGCCCGATAGTACGCATTATTTATGTACAGCCTTGATTGCTCCAACAGTGGTGGTCAAACCAGGTTAAGCCAAACATGTTTCGGGATCAAGGCTTCTCATCGGATATATGGATAGTTCCCCAAACTAGGGGTACCATATAGGCTACATAGGGTCTATATTGGGTCCTTTTATTTTGGGAAACTACCATATTCCATCCCTACCAAGGGGTCCATGATTTTGACAGAGTCCTGCCCCACTCATGAACGGCTGCATAATACTCAGAATATAGCTATATATAGTTGGAAACAAGTACCCCTATTATAGACTGTTGATGGGTGGGGGCAGGACCCTATCTATAACCTAAACCCTCAACCCTAAATGGTAGCTTCCTTTTTCTTTTCCATTGTCCCTACATAGCCACAGTATAATACCCGAAACCCTAACCTTCTCTTTCCGAGGCCATGCAGAAATTGGACACTAAACCTTAAACCCCACATCCCCATGTAATCCCTGTATACCCCTATATCCCCTTCAAAGGGTATATGTATCTTTACCTACCTTCTCCCAAACCCTAAACCCTAAACCCTAACCTTCTCTTTCTGAGGCCATGCAGAAATTGGACAGTGCAGAGGCCGAGCTCAACAGGCTCCGGGGAGAGTTGCAGGCCTGGCCCTCAGGGTTAGGGCCCTAAATAGGGTTGTATGGGGTTTTACGGGGTTTTTTAAGGGTTATATAGGGGTTATATAGGGATAATGGAAAAGAAAATGGAAACTGCTGTTTAGGGATTGGGGTTTAGGGATTCAGGGTTTAGGGGTTCAGCTTTACATTGGGATAATGGAAAAGAAAATGGAAACTACTATAATGGGGTTATATAGGGTTTAGGGGTTACGGCTTCAGGGTGTAGCGTTTAGGGTTTGGGGTTTAGAGCTTTAGGGTTTGGGGTTTTTGGTTTGGGGTTTAGGGGTTCAGGGTATTTGGGGGGACTACAGTCTCCTCACAACACGAAATCAGATGGAATTATGACATGGAAACTACGAGAGGCGGGTTGCACAGAGACTGCTATAGGTATCCCTTGGTCCTGTAACCGCAATAAAGGAGAATCACATGTAAAGAGCAGGGATGATGACATGGAAGTTGGAGACTGTCTTGACTATATAAAGGATGTATACCATTTGAAGGATGAAGAATCTTAATGGAAAATCAAGTGGAACCTGGGGTTATGAGGACCTCGCGCTGCGAATGTGAAGGACAATGCAAATATACTATGTTGTTCTACGAGTGTGTCGGCATGTTGTTCCTCAGGAGGTTTAGCCCCTGCATGCGTGGGGTGTGCATTTGGGAAGACTGCAGAAGAGGCTAGAAAGTTGGAACAGTGCGCTTTCCCAAGCCCAAGACCAAGAAACAGGGAGAAGTGGCATAACTCATCTCATTTCTAGGTGCTTATTGTCTTCTACTCTGCATACATTTTCTATCTCACATGCATATCATGTCATTTCCTGGGACGTTTTGGAATACATGAAATGCAGGTCCCTCAGACGTGTTCTTAGGTTCCTGTCAAGACATGTGTATCAAAAGTGTTCCACTATTTCCGGATGATAGCTGAGGTTTACTCCCTGTAGATTTGTTAGCGGAATGTCAAGCTCCTGGGGGTAACTACTTCAATGATCACCCTGTCACGCGTCCTGGCATCAACCTCTGATATTCCGCGCATAGCCCAAATCTACATGCAGCGGACCACTCATGTCGTAACGATTTTCCGTTCGTTTGTGGCTTCTAGTGGGGAAGTGCAAACACGCACGGTCGTAAAAATCCACGCTGAACTTGCAAATTTGCTACAATTGAGATCTGTCTGTCTGTTGCCACAATTCATATAGCCTGGAGGTCCGGTGGTCCTGCTAGATGTATGGGATTTCCTGAGTTTCCAGGCAGGCTTCTAGAGCAGCGGTCCAAGGGTAAGAAGGCCGTTTGCTATGACTTCCATTGCCAAAAAAAGTCTTCACACAATCTATGTTTCCAGGATATCCGGTAGCTTGCATGTGGCAGCAGTTACCTGCGGAAACGAGTTTTTGTTGTGACTTCTGCTTTGAGCCGTAACGGGCGGTTCCTTGCAGCAGTGCTCACTAAACTGATTTTGCTGCTCGTTTGTAGCACCTATCATCCGCATAAAGCCCCTGAACTCGCCCCATAGAACCCCTATCATACTGAGACAAATCCATGTATGTATAGTATTATAGACTCTCCCTAAGTATGGTAGTTTTCTTAAATGGGGGGACCTTAATATGGTACCCCTAATTTTGGGAGACCTTAAACCCCCAAACCCTAAACCGAATATTAGCCCCATATACCCGACATAAAGTCTATAAACCCTTTTAAAGGTACCCCTAATTTAAACATAGAATTATAAATTCTCTAAGTATAAACATTCTACCATTCAAAGCTGCTGAGGCTGCTCGAAAGGACGAAGCCATGCGACAACAGGCACACGAGGTAGATTTCATTATCGGATTTAGCATGCTTATAATGGAATTTAGGATTCGTATCATGGGGTTTCAGGGTTGTATTGAGATTATGGTATTTTTAGGGTTGTATTATGGTAGTTAATAGTATTTAGGTGTATGATTCTGTGGTTTTAGGGTGTTTATAGCGCTTCAGGGCTGTATTAAGGCGTATGCGTCGTAGTGGCCAATTCGGGTGACCAAAAATTGGAACCCCACCTAGCATCAGGAGTTGCCAAGTTATGGTTCTTCGGGTCCTCTTCAAGCATATGTGCCGCTGCAATGCTGACAAGCATTTGTCGGATCTGTTTCGGCGCCCGTCCCTAATTACACAGCTGAATCCTTATTGTTTGCTGGGCGGTTACCTGGATAGTCACAGACAGTCCTTGCATCATTGCCCTAGCAGATGCCTCGTAATCCCGGGTACTTGTTTAGGCCCCATGCGACATGCTCTACGTATGTCAGGAATGGATGGCGACCGCACAAGGGAAACTTCCTAAGCCGCCGCCGATGCGCGACACATGCGCCGCAGAGGAGAAACAGCGTCCGCCCAGCCAGCCATGTTCTCGACTTTGCTGATTGCAAGCGCAAGCAATATACAGCTTCTGGTGTCAATTTCGATGAGGTTTAAAATAGTAGTTTCCATTTTCTTTTCCATTACCCATGTAACCCCAATATATTAGAGTAGTTCTCAACAACCCAAGGTTCCAAACATTTTTGGATGGGCAGTGTACCGCCGTGATAGCTTTCAGCTCGAGCTTCTAGTCTTCAAGCACTGCAAGGGCACAAGAGCCATCAGGGGTAGGTGACAGTCCCAAAAACAGCAGGGCATACTGCAAAAGTAGCTCTAAATATTTGTATTCAGTGAAACTCTGCAAACTGCCGATCCTCTGAGCAATCTCTTCACACAGAATCTATCAATGCAGAGCATGTCGGAAGGAAGTCCATTTCGTGAAGACTATCTACCTTCTGGGTCCCTGCATCCAGAAGTTGCAAAATTGCCATGCTGGCAAGGTAGTGACCATAAGAAATAATGGAAAACGGTAATAATAGCAGTTGTAGTAGCAGAGGCAGAAGAAGAAGTAGTAGAGGAGTAACAGCAGTATCATTGTTAGCCCCTAAACCCTAAACCATCCTAAACCCTGAATACAAGAAGAGTAGTGTGGCAAGCGATGGCGCCCACCTTGCCTTTGCAAGAGACGCCATCATGCAGGTGCCCAGTACACTTAGCCAACCACGTTGGACAAAGGGCTTGCGCAACGTTCATGGAGGGATTGGTAAAGAATCTGTTTCAGGTGGACACCCCTCCTGTACTAGTGATTGTAAGGGATAATAGTAACCAGATTAGAGTCCCCTTATATTCCTAGTATACCACTATTGCAGGGTGGGGGTCTGCCTGAAATTTTATAGAAGTTGGGGATGTAAAGGGATTCTAGACAGCTTTGTAGGCATAATGTGCGGTTCCTTGAGATCTTATCCTAATAATAGTAATGATAAGAATAAGAAATAGAGGAGTAGTAGTAGTAGTAGTAGTAGTGGTAGTAGTAGTAGTAGTAGTAGTAGTAGCCGCAGCAGCAGCAGTAGTAGTCATATTTGGCATGATCGTGGCTATCAACATAATCGTCAAAATAGTTCCCTCTTGGCAAGGCAGTCCGCGCTGCGAACTTGGGAGGTCCCCCTATCAGCCAGGCAGGGCAGCCCTTGCAACAACGACTTCAGGTGAGTGATTTCCTGAACATGCTCAGCACACTCCGCAACATGTAGGAAGATCATGCTCTACGTTCGGTTCATAGTAGCAGTAAGAAGAAGATTTTGTTCATTGCTTCAGCTACCAATAAAACACAGGCCTGAGGTGTTGCTTGCGGTGATCGTGTCGGCTTATTACGGGCGCCGAATACCTCACAGGGAGAATTTGAGGTTTTGCGCGGCTCTATTGGAATGAGCTTCTAGCCTTATGCCTACTTAAGGGCTGGAAACAAGCTGAAGGGTAAGCCTAGGCTGAATTGCAAATCTGGGTTCGGATGATCTGTCCTGAACCGACGCGAGTGTGTATGCATAAGGGTACTGTAGCCATAGTCACCAAGATAAGTTACTGTATTAAGGTTACGCCGCCCGCTTGGTTGTAGCATTTTATCTCCAGAACGCAATCTCACTTTGTTCAACACACAAGAAACAGAGTTGATGAGGCTACAGCGCATGATGGTGAGCTGGATGACCAACTCTGCGATGGGCCTGATCCTAGTCTGAGCCTCAAATGGCTCATCGGTAGCTCATCGGTACGAGAACTTAAACCCTGTCTAGGTATATCGAAGCCTGTTTTTTGAAAGCCAGAACAGTTCTTTCTTAAAACAAACTTACACCGATGCGGATGCACTTCCTTGCATTGCACGGCAAGCAGAGAGCCAGCCAGTGTGAGCCTTGTGTTCCATTGCAGCTAGGCAAGCTTCAAGCAAAGACCAGGAAGCCTGCGATATGCCTGAGCACGAAACGGAAATTACAATATACAGAGGGGTCATATCATATAGGGGCTTATTTCTGCTAATGCTATTGTTTATGACTGGGCTACCGGTACTGCTTGTGTTGTTATCGCTATTGTGTTTTCAATATCTCATCCATTGAGGCCCGTTTCGGCGTAGCCACCATGAAGGTCTTTCCGCTGCTGTCATTGCTCCTTGATTTGACTTCATTACAACTTTAGCTTGGGTACTGGCCCCACTCTGTAACAGCTGGATATGATTTTATCATTTACTTATTTGTAGAAAGCTCTTAATATGACTCCTAAGATAGCCTGTTACAGGGTGGGGGCAGTACCCACACTTTGGCACTCTACAACTTTGGGGTTTCCTCTCCCTCGTACATAGCAAGCTAACACTAACCCCTAAACCCTTCTTAAGCCTCGTGCAGATGCAAGAGTCATCTTCCTGAAAAAACGCTTATCAAGCTTCTTTTTTTTGGTGGGGGGGGGGGTGGCTGAACCGTAAACCCTAAAACCTAAACCCAACTCCCTGTATAGCCTTTTATAACCCCTGTATTACATGACCCTAAACCATAAACCCTTATGAGTTTCTTGGGGTTTAGGGTTTATTAATCCTTATATATATATATCTCTCTCTCTCTCTCTCTCTCTCTCTCCCTCTCCCTCCCCATATAACCCCAAAGCCATAAACCCTTATTATGATTTTTTGCGTGGCTTTACAAAGCAACCAAGGCTTGTGGTCCTTCGGAGAAGCTGGCGCTTGAACCAGATCATGGTGCAGACTCGCAGGCTCCACATGCCGTTTGCTTGTGCTGTCAGGAATTCCTAAACCCCAAGCTTAAAGAGGTTTTGGGGCTTGAGCCCCTAAACCCTAAGCCCTAAAACCCTAAACCCTAAAAGGTCCAAGTTATGGGTTCTTACGCGATCTTCGCTGGAGCTATGGGCTCTCTTCGAGCTGGCCTTCTGGATATACTGCAGGCAGAGTTTAGGGTTTGGATGGGTTTCGGGTTCAGGGTTTTGGGGATTTGGGGTTATATTGGGGTTATACTAGCGTTATATAGTAGGGTTATATTAGGGTTCTATTGGGGTTATATCGGAGTTAGATTAGGGTTTTATTAGGGTTATACTGAGGTTACTTTCGGAGAAGGGAAAATAACATGGAAACTACTGTACTGTTTAGGGGTTAGGGTTTAGAGTCGAGGGTTTTGGGAGATTTGGGGTGTAGTGTTCAGGGTTCAGGGGATTTGGGGGTTTAGGGTTTGGGGGATTTCGGGTTTTTTAGGGCTTGGAGGATTTGGGGCTTAAGGGATTTGGGGGTTTAGGGTTTTGGGATTTAGAGGGAAACTGCATAGGGGTGGGCAATGAGTAGGATAGTGGAGAATCAAAGGGGAAACGACATCCAAAGCTGGGATTTATAGGGCCATATATTAGCATATTTGGATTATGGATTGCAAAAAAATATGTTCCTTGGTCGATGGCACCCTAAATATCTCGGCGCCATAAAAGAGACCACAACCAGCCATACGGGCTATAGACAAATTATCTAATCTAATAGCAGTCGCTAGCACACGTCAGCGTGATCAAGGTGGCGGGGTGAGGGTCGTAACCTTCGGGAGTTCTAAAGGTGCCTGTCGGGTGAGACCGAGGCGAAATCTTGGAGGGTTCTTTGGTCTTCGCTGCCCCAAACCACCAGGTTCCCCCTATAGCGCTCCAGATGAAATTGTGCAGATGGGTTCATCCATCAGAAGCTCATCATTGGTTTAGGGTTTAGGACTTGCAAGATCAGGGCTAGTTGTAAGTGGGGTTCTAAGTTTAAAGTCCCCTAGATTCGGCCCCACCTCAGCTTAATGGTATAGTTGTCGTAATCAGTTGTACCCCGCACATCATTATCTACGAACCTTCAAATAGGCTGTCTCTTAGCACGCTGACCCCACCAAGAAGCAGTTGTGACATCGTGGTTTAGCAGCAGGTACGAGTAATAGCAACTACTGTCCACATATTTCAACTATGCAATGTTATAATGATGCATAGTTTTCCATATCTTTCGACTTTACAATGGTATTATGATGTAGTATATTTTGAATATACACACACACACACATATATATATATATAACTGAAGGTGGAGGAATTTATCATTGCCAGGTGGAAGAAATGGACCCTGGAGGCCCGGCGCGCCTACGCGCCTAATGTGCTCTGGAAATCGCCCGGTGAGAGGCGGGGGAAGTTTGCAGCTCCCACATGGGGGTTCCAAAAATTGGGGTCCATCTTTGTAGACCCCAAGACATTGTAATCCTGATTACACGTCCCCCCAAAGAAGCCCTCCCCCCAGTTTTGGGGTTCTAGATTGAGGGCTTCGGGTTGAGAGTGTTAGGTCGAAAGTGTTGGGTTGAGGGTGCTGCGACGGAGGAGCATGCTCCTTTGATCCAGTGTAAGGATTTCTCAGAGTTGTGCCCCCCTAGCGCCAAACTTCGACAAGCTGTGTATGGCAGATGAGTGTTTGTCGGGTAAGTAGATCTAGAGGCCCTCCGATGCTACAGGAGTAATTTTTAGGCACAGGTTCCTGTAGTAGGCGAAGATAAGCACATGGAAGCTGAGGTTCGCGTGGCTTCCTACTGTAACTGCAGTACTTGTAGCAAAGCAAGTGAATGAGGTTCATGCATTGATCAGCTGCTAAAGCCATCACCCAGAATGTCAACAAGATGGCAACGCATGATAACAACAATAGATGCCATGTTGCAAAAGTACATACCAGATATGAATAATAACCCTACTGCAGAAGCCTGAAGAACGAGTAATGTTATCTCTCTACACCTCCTGTGCTTCTGTAGTGTAAAGCACTTCAAGCCCCGCTCTAATTAAAGGCGGCTACAGTACCTTGTTGACAGAGGATGCGCTTGCTGGGCAACTTCCTCGCAAATACGGCCCCGCCCTCAGCGTACTCCCCCTCCCCTGATAATACCCCCCTCACACCCCCTAACAATCAGTACCCCTAATATCGTAAGACGCTATGTTAAACGTATTTTTAAGATTAGCGGGTGGTCGGGTTTTGTCATCAGGGTGAGCGGACTTCTACTATTCCAGCAACAGGCCGTTTGTGCCAAGCCACCTGCGCCCTTCTCGTGACCATAATTCTTTGCTTTAGTACTTGTAGTACTTGTATCACCCCACATGAGATATTCCCCATGAGGGCTCTTATCCATCGGGGAGGTGTTGGGATGTTGTCATGATTTGTAACCCTAAACCCTAAACCCTAGCAACAGCCCAAAGGCCCCAACTCTGACAAAGTCCCACCCGGTGAATCCCTAACCTCCGAACTAGCCCCACTACAATAAGGCCCACTTGAAGTACCATTGGTAGTCCCTAGTTCTGAGTGAGCTTATCCACCCCCGCCTCCCAAAAAGGACCTAAACCCCGAGGATTTGGTAGTTTCCACAAATACGGGTTCCCAATATAGACCCCAAAAAACTATAATCCTTATGTAGTGACCCCTCACTTTGGAAAAAGCCCTAATCCTTATAAACCCATGTATAATCTCAGTTCCCTTTTCGTTTTCCGCCTTCTTTTCCATTGGATTCTCCGATATAGGGGTGATACCCCATAATCCCAATATAGCCCCTGAACCCCTGTATGACCCGTACATAATCCCAACATCGCTCTATAAAAGCCCCACGCCTAAGCCCCTCACTTGGCACAATTTGGGGTTTCCCAAAATTAGGGCAATTCTTTTGGCGGTCCCTAATAGGAAGGACTAGAATATCTCCGTGTAGGGAAACTACCATGTGGAGTAGCGCTGGTATATAATTGAGGTGGACCTCCCTAAACCCTGAACCTTAACCCTGAAAACCTAAATAAACCGTAAACCCTGAACCCTAACCCTAACACATGAACCCAAAACCCTAGAAAGTAGTTTTCACTTTATTTTCCATCATCCCAATCAAACCCCCAAGATAACCCCAATATAACCTCCATAAAACCTTGATATAACCCCAATATAACCCTAATATAAGAATAACTTCAACATAATCCCAATACAACCTCAATATAACCCCAATATAACCCCAAACCTTAACCCTAAATCCTAAACCTAAGCCGTAAATAGCAGTTTCTGTTTTATTTTCCATTATCCCAATACAACCCCAATATAGTCCTAATATTACCCGATACAACCCGAACATTGCCCTGATAACACCCTAGCATGACCCCAATATTACTCTAAGATTATTTCAATATAACCCTACTATAACCCCAATAAAACCCTAATATTCCCTAAACTCTAAACCCTAAAACCTAATATGACCCCAATATGATCCCAATATACCCCTATATTCCCTAAACCCTAAACCCTAAAACCTAATATGACCCCAATGGGTAAACCTGACAAGGAGAGGATCCATGCGGGGCAAGGCTGGGCTTCGCAAAGCCGGGAACCTTTGGCCGGAAGATAAAGCGGTTGAGGAGTTAGGGGGTTAGGGGTTTAGGGTTTAGGGGTTTAGGGTTAAGGGTTTAGGGTTTTGGGATTTAGAGTTGAGGGTTTAGGGTTAAGGGTTTGGGCTTAAGGGTTTAGGGTTTAGAGTGAAAGGTGTAGGGTTTAATGAGGGCTTAGAGTTAGGGGTTAAGGATTTAGGGGGCAAATAAGGGATATCGTAGAGTTTGCGGTTATATTGGGATTATATAGGGAGATTGCCCTCTAAAATAGAGAATCAAATGCCAAGCACATGCACAATGTAACGGAAACTTAGAAAGGTTGGGGTTTACAGGGCTTCGAGTTTCCGAAGGTTAGGGGTTCCTTTTGGTTGTCCCTTATCAAGGACTACCGAATTTTGGGGTTACATTCGGATCGCCTCATTTCATGAAAATTTCCAAGTTCAAGGTGAAAGGGTTTTGCAGTGGGGCAGGGAGCCTGGGGAGTTTGGGAGGCTTAGGGTTGGGAGGGTCAGGGCTAGGTGGTTCAGCGGTTTTGGGGGTCCCAAGAAGGGGCCGGGGGCAGCGTTAGTTTCCCGCTTCCTTGCGGATCATTAGCAAGACCACTGCGAAAAAACGTGACAACTGGCGGATTGAACTGCTTCACGGACTGCTTTTGCGGCTCCTTGGATCTCTTTGGCCGACCCATCACGTTCTTTCCTGGCCTTTGTCTGTGAATATCTTCATAAACTCATCACGTATTTGGGGGATTGTCAAAATTATGGTCCCTCTTTGGGTCCCTATTATAATACGGCACCTAATATTTAGGGTACCCTAAAAGGGATCATAATTTTGACAACCACCCATGTTCCGCACTTGGCAAACGCGACTGTTTCCATCATTCGGAATCATTCGTATTCAGTTTGCAAAGTGTGAAGTTTAGGACACGAACGCAGGATAAATCCCGACCCTAAAACCCTACTTGGCATAAGATCCTGACATCCGGTACCAAATGAGCAGATAGAGGCCAGGGTCCCGGTGGGAACCTTGAGGCGAGCGGGCCTGTAGCACAGTCACGCCTTCCTGTCGCATGCCTTTCCCCTGACATGAAATGCAGTGGATTGCAATGGGGCATATCGTATTCTGAGTCCTCGCATGGGCGCATCTCCCAAATCTAGGGTCATTTTCTGCTCGCACTTCGCATATTCCTTTGAATAGGGACTTGAATAAAAGTGGACCCAAGGACCCTCGACTCTAAACCCTTAACCCTTAGTTTGACTTGAAAACCCCTCACCCAATCTAGGGTCATCTTCTGCTCCCACATATTCCTTTCACCTACTGGGGCCCCAGGGTTTGAAAAACCCAAAGCCATTGAGGAACGACGGCGCCAAATTTGGGCCAAGGATGCCAAGGGCTCAGAGCGACTCAGAGCAGGCTTCGGCAGGAAGAGCAGATATGAGCCATAGTCTAAACTCCTTAAAGGGGGTTATATGGGGGATTTTATAGGGGATTACTATAGGGGTTATTATGGGGCATACTAGGAGTTTAGACAGTACCTCATATGATTTGTAAAAGGGATTATAGGGGAATATAGGCTTTCGGGTTTAGGGGATACAGGAATTCCTAGGGGCTGGTATAGGGGGTTAGAAGCTATGTTGGATGTATTACCCCAATAATGGAGAATCAAATGGAAAAAGAAAATTAAATGGAAACTACTATTTAGGGTTCAGGGTTTAGGTTTCAGGGGTTTCCCCCCTATAATGGAGAATCGAATGGACAAGAACATGGAAAATGACAGGGAAACTAAGATGGCATAGTGGTTTCTGGGGATTAGGGGCCAGATATCAGGATTGTAGCATGTTGGAATCCACGTTGAGGTCCCCCCATTTAGCAAACCTACCGTATGAAGGGTTTGTTAGTAGCTTAAGGGCTTCCAGACTCATGCGGGATGTGTCGTCTGCATCAGTACGGTTGCTTCTTGAGGGGTGTTTGGGAATGGTTTTGGGAGTTCGCATGTTCATAGCACCGCTGAGACTGGTATAGTCTGTGATTGCAATTAGTAAGATGAGTACTGGCCGCCAACTTGTAAGGTACAGCTACACATCCTTGATTGCATAAACTCAGTGGTTGTTTCTTCTGCCTCTTTGAGAACTGATAAGTGGTTTGACTCCACGTACCAGATGTGCATATAACCCCAATACACTATACAGTAGCTTCCATTTTCTTTTCCATTATCCCTCTATAACACCTATATACTATATAGTAGCTTCCACTTTCGTTTCCATCATCCCTATATAATCAAAATATGCGATATAGTAGCTTCCATTTTATTTTCAAGTATCCCTATATACCTCCAATATACTATATGGTAGCTTCCATTATCCCTATAAAGCCCCAATTTACCATATAGGAAACCCTAAACCCTATATGTGTGCTTAGGATGGACTCGGCCTTTTCAGATTTTGGAAGCGCCACGAACGCAGACCGTCCGACGGCAAGGACCACAATGACAATTGGGCGGTTTCCCAAAATTAGGGGTAGTTTCTTGGGGGTCCCATAATAAGGATTTTAGTTTACATTGGGGTCTATATTGGGGTCCCCTCATTTTTGGAAACTACTAAGTGTTTTTATCCTGCAATGGGGTAGAGATTTTTGCTGATCTGAGCGAACAAGTTTTCTGGACTCCAGGAGTCTTTCGGCTATATATATCCAACGGTCCGGAGATCAGGGCTAGGTTTGAACATATGGTTTATTCATTTTTGTGACCCTTAAGTCCTGTCTAATCCGTATAAAGCCATGAAAATTCAATGTTTATAGGGCCCCCAAACCTACGCTAGAGATGCCTGCCAGGAAGCGAGGGCAAAGCTGATGTCAAACCCTTCTGCAGCATGCTCAGTGAAATTGCATGCTTCTGACCTTTGCATGAACAAAGCGAACATCCGCGGCTTTTAAGTGGCGCATCATGGGCTGGTAGGCATATACGTATCTAGATATACATTCAGATATAGATGTATATGTATATGCGGTCACATTTCACTGTTGTCATTATTCTTGTTGTTACTGCTGCTTCGACTGGTGCTGGCACCTCCCCGGCTCCTACTACTTCTCTACGTTGCTTCAATTTGCTACTGATCCTTGAGGAGGAGGGGGAGTGGATCGTTGTAATGATCCCTAAAGAATCCGCATATGAGCTATAGTCTAAACCCCTTAAAGGGGGTTATATAGGGGATTATAAAGGGTACTACTATAATGTTTATTAAGGGGGATACTAGGAGTTGAGACAATGGCTCATATATACTTCTATTACAGTCCTTATATTCACTCGCCCAGTCCCCCTAACTACGCACCAGTAACAAGTCGCAGGGGTAGTTTCCTCAGATGGGGGGCGTGGCCCAAAATAGAGCCCAAAATATTATTGGCCTTATCAGAGGAATCCCCAAAAGGGTACCCTTACGTTTTGGGAAGCCCTAAACCCTAAACCCCACGTAAGCCCTATATACCCCTGTATAAGCCCTGTAAACCCCTTGTTGCAAGGTTACAGCAATTCCCAGGTAAACCTTAAACCTAAACCCTAAACCACAAAAACCCTTAAATCCTCAACCCCAAACCCTGAAATCTAAACCCGAACAAAATCTTAAACCCCAGACCCTCAACCCTAAACCCTGAACCCTAAACCCAAAACTAAGCCTTGAATCCTAAACCCAGGTAGAGAACTTCCTTCGCCTGGCCGATGAGCCCGAACCTGGATTCTGGTATTTTCAGTCGGCTGCTACGACCCAGCCGGCAGCTTCTTGACGCCAAGATGCGTCGCAAAATATTCGCTAAAGCTTTTAGAGTTTAGGGTTCAGGGTTCAGGGTGTAGGGTTCAGGGTTTAGGATTAGGGGTTTTTAGAGTTTAGGGTTTGGGTGTGCATATATGTATATTTACATCCTCAACCAGTTTAAGTTTACTCTGGGGAGACACTGTACTTTGGAACTGTGGTTCAACAGGGGTCCTGGGCTGTTCCTTGCACCTACGGGATACGTAGGGAGACATAGGGGGTGTATAGAGCCTCTTGGCTTGGGGATAATGGAAAAGAAAATGGAAAGTACTATAGTTACCATAGTATACTCGCATAAGCTTTGAAGCCGGCAGCAGCAGCAGGACAACTTGAAAACCTCGGTTCAGAGAAGGTGTGCCGCGACTTTCGGGGTGTGAGGCATGGCTACAATCCACAAGGCCCCGGCTCATGAAGGACCTATGCTAAAGATAAGCTGTGTGTATGTAAAGAGGCCTACGGCCTTCGATCCTTAAGCGCAGGTGCGTATGTGAAACCCTACAGTAGTTTCCGTTTTCTTTTCCATTCCTTCACTCCCAACTAACCAAAGGCCAGTAAACCAGAAACTCTAAACCCTAAATAGCAGTTTCCATTTTGTTGTCCATTCTCCCTATATAACCCCTAAACCCTAAACCCATAAACCCTAAACCCTAAACCCTAAACCCATAAACCCTAAACCCTAATCCCAGCTAACCAAAGGCCAGTCAAATTGCTGAGGCGGTCAAGGTTAGCCAACCAAGCCTGCGGTCAATGTGCCAGGGCCCCGTTCATGAAGAAAACCCAAGGGTTTGGGGTTGGGGTTTAGGATTTAGGGTTTAGGGTTTAGGGTTTAGGGTTTTAGGGTTTAGGGTTTAGGGTTTAGGGTTTAGGATTTAGGGTTTAGGGTTTACTGGCCTTTGGTTAGCTGGGAATGAAGGCACGGAAAAGAAAATGGGAACTACTATAACGGGTTATATAGGGACTGCTATAAGGACATTCCTAGCTAAGCAAAGGTAAGCTTAGGGCGCACAGGTCCTCTAACAACTAGTACTAAGATAGCGCCAGAGTTGCGTGGTAAAAACCGATACCTACCTACCTACCTACCTACGTACCTACCTATATACATGCCTACATACCTAGAAGCAGAGTTTGGGCAGGGGGTTCGGGTTTCAGGGCTTTGGGGCATAGAACATAAGGTTGGGTTTCAGGATTTGGGATTTCGGGCTTAGGGGCCTGGGGATATTAGTTAGTGCAGCATTCAGGCTCCGATGATCACTCGCTAGTACCTCGAGCGTGTAGAGTCCTAAACACTCGACCCTAAACCCTAAACCTGCCCGAACAAGCGCTATTCTGTGTACTATATATATGAATGTCTTTTGGATCTTACAGGTTTTTAGGGGCTCAGGAGCTGAAGCCACTTCCCCTGACAACATGGCTTTTCTACCGACATAAAGATTTCGTTTAGAGTTAGTGGCTAGTCCTGAAAAGCCTGCCAACTAAGTCTTCCGAAATCATTTGAATCCCAAACCTTGTCAGGAGGGAGTTTGATTCATAGCCTGCCATGCTCCGTCCGCCATTTGCGCTATTAATAAACACTGCAACCAAATCCAGTAGCTTGGACCATTAGACAGCGGATCGTCAACTGCTTTCTTGCAGCTGAAGCAAGCTGATAGTGGTAGCAAGTCTGGCAGCAGTTGAGTGGTACCCCACGCCGGATGAAGGCCAAGCCCCGTCAGTGGAGAATCTGCTCCGCTTGCGCGAGGCTGGGCGTGTTTTACAGGAACCTTAGTTAGTAGCGACCTATGATTGTGTTTTCATACCTGCAAAAGCCACAGCGCAGTTGGGGTTGGAGTTGCTGAAGCATGCTTGTTGTTTTGTTTCCCTTTGCCACTATTCAAGTCCGACGCTTGAAGGCTGAAGAGGTCGATACTCCTCGCAGTCCGGGAGACGTAGCTGCTGGGCAACATGATCTTACCCCAACATTGCAGCGGATAGCCTACCATGTCAGCGTCCCCAAGCCCGAGAAAAAAAACAGCATTCATTCCTCGATGAAGACTCGACAAGATGTGGTAGACTGATTTGATTTTCAGGTGGCTGTGACACGCTTCTGCAAGAATGAGAACATGTCTAGTCCAAGTTTCTGACAGAATTGAGATCTTGGTTGTGGCTTGCCCTCTGACACGCACACAATGTCAAGGATTTACAGTGCCTGAAGCATTTGGAGCTGTGCTCATGGACTCTCGGTTGCAGCTACAGCTCAAAAGTTATGAGCGTCAGGACGAAGGCAGAAATTGGACTTCACTTTGCTCCCTGCGCTTCAAGGTTTTCGATCTCGACTGCTGGCAAGAGAGAGATTTGCAAAGATGTGCGCCAGATTTGGCGTGGCCTGATGGCAAGACAGCCATAGACTGCTGCGCAAACCATGCCGGCACACAGCTGAGAAGATATGGTAGTTTCCCAAAAAAAGGGGACCCCACTATAGACCCCAATATATTACAGTCCTTAAAGGGACCCCCAAAATGGTACCCCTAATTTTGGGAAACCCCCATATGTGAAAGCAGCCCTGTGAGAGGTGGGAACATCGAACAGTGGATCCTTTCCTATTTCTTTGATGGAGCAGAAACCGACTCCGAGCTCCCAGAGCGCGAAGTGGCGGAACTCTACGTGGCTTGTAGGCAACTATGAAAAGCTGTTGTCAAAATGGGCTTCCACATGGGAGAACTTGCATGCCCTTCTTTTTTTTACAAGAGGGCTTAGCAAAGAATTCAAGGACGTACTTCAGAAAAAATGTGGGGCGCTTATAAACTTCTGTGAGCCAACCTTCTTATGCTTATCACCGCAGCGATGACAAGATTGGCCACTGCCACGTCTGAAGCTGCAAAAACCTTTGTTGTCAACATGGCTGCATGAAGCTTTGGAACGACCCTGTGTAAACCCTAAACCCCCTTGAACTGAACCTCTCAACCCTGCGAACTCCAAACAAACAAAGCCAAACCTTAAAGATCTACACCTCTAAATCCTAAACCCCTCAATCTGAAACCCATAATAGCAAATTATTATCAATAAGAATACTAGTAGACAGAATATTCCTACTAACAATGCCAATGGCCCGAGGAGCTGGTAGAGGTGGTCGCGCGCTGGGCAGGCCTCCCTTTGCCAGACACGCCAAACTGGCCTGACAAGAATGAAGGCAGAGCGCGGGTTTAGGGTTTGGGCCTTGGGGGCGTTTTAAAATTCTATTGGTAGTTTCCCAAAACCAAAATAGGGGCACCCCAATATAAATCCCAAAATACTATAATCGAGGACCCCCCCAAAGAGGTACCCATGTTTTTGGGAAACCCTAATCCCTATAATCCCCTATATAATCCCAGTTTCCATTTCATTGTCCATTTTCTTTTCCATTTGATTCTCCATTATAGTAGGTACCTATTTTTGGGAAACCCTAAACCCTAAATAGCAGCTTCCATTTTATTTTCCATTATCCCTATATTACACCCCTATATTACACCCCTATATTACCCCTATATTATATAACCCCTAATTTTGGGAAACAGGTACCCATATCAATCGATTCTGCATTAAACATGGTGATGGAGTTGCTTGATGGGGGTTGCATGGTGAAGGGTTTGCATGGGCTATAGTGAAAACTCCTTAATGGGGGGGTTATATAGGGGATTTTTTTAGGGGACTACTATATGGGTTATTAAGGGGGATACTAGGAGTTTAGACTATGGCTCACATGGGCCAGGGGTTCTGAAACTTGTTGGGTATCTTTTGCGTGTTCTGCTTATCAAACATGATATAGTCCAAGGAATATGTAGGGGGACCTTAATTTTATTGGTGTCCGCGTGGCTCCTGGCAGGCAACCTGCTTACGAAGAGCTTGAAGAGCTTTCCAAGCAGTGTTTTGTTGATTTGACTGGCTGCCATGTTGTAGTAATAGAGGTAGAAGAAGATGTAGGAGGAGGAGTAGAAGGGACTGATCCCTTGCGAAACTCTCATGCGCAAGAGAGGGCAAGCTAGATGATATAATCCCAATACACTATAGTAGTCTCCATTTTCTTTTCCATTGCCCCAACCCTAAACCCTGAACCTTAAACCCAAGGCTACCCCTAATTTTGGGAACCCTAAACCCTAAATAGTAGCTTCCATTTTCTTTTCCATTATCCCAACCCTGAACCTTAAACCCTAATTGCCTGAAACGAGCTGCAAAGAACCAGGTGGGGGTTTCCCAAAATTATGGGTACCTTTTTGGGGGTCCCCATAATAAGGATAATAGTATATTGGGGTCTATATTGGGGTCCCCCTATTTTGGGAAACTACCAGGTAGAGCGGCTAGCAGAACACC
>CAJNIZ010023459.1:0-15792 GCA_905231905.1 Symbiodinium pilosum | reverse complement strand
GTGGTGGCAGTGGTGGTGGTGGCGGCGGCGGTGGCTGTGGTTTTGTTGTCGTCGTCGTCGTCGTTGTTGTTGTCGTTGTTATTGTCGTTTGCTTCCGTGGCTTCTCCTGTGGTCGCCATCCATGATTGTCGCTGTGGTTGCCGCAGTCGGTTCCCTTGCTGCCGCTTTCCCCGCTGCTGGTTGTTCGGCGCTGGCGGCGGTCGCTCCTCTGGCTGTGCTCCAGTCCTGGCTCTGGTGTCCGTGTCGTGCTGCTTGCTGTCGTTCTTGAAACTTTTCTTTGGAAGGAGAGCCTGTCTCCATCAATCATTCCTACGCACCACCCTCGGGCCGTTGGCTTGTCACAATACTTCGTCGCTTGTTTACCGGCTGGAGCCGTCAGTAGTGTCGAAGCAGACTCTTTTACTGCAGGTTAGGTCCAAGCTCGGAGGTATTGATCGAAGGCATCTTTCTGAAAAAGCTCAAGCGATGTCTTCTGTTTTTGCTTTTGTGACTGTTGGCAGGCACCCGCGAGCGCAATCCACGTGGCAACTACCTCAGCTTTTCAAGCTAGCAAAATGCTTTGCGTGCATGCGTGCTTGAGGCGACACTCGGCAAAAGATTTGGGTGTGGAACTCGCCTCAACATTTCCAGGGCAAGTTTACTCCACGACTTTAGCACGATGGGCGTCGTAGACAGCGTGGAGGCGCATCAGCGACGCAAACTGGCATGCAATAGTAAACACGTCTGGCACAGGTTTGGCAGCAAGACCATAGTGAGGCGTTCGTGAAGTATGACTTTGCGGACGCAGCCCAGGTCGCTTTGTCTAGATGGCACAGCACCTGGTATAAAGGAACTCGCATTAGCGCTTGCTGGGCCAAAAAGGCTGTTTATGTTTTAAAACGCACGCTAAGCGGCGTTTGCAGTTGCTTCATGGCACGGGCTCCATGAGAGCGCCCGTGCCGTGCACTGGCAGCAGGTGAGCAGGACTTTGCAAAACAGTTTTATTGTGTTTTGGAGAGCAATTCGTAACAACCTGCGCTTCAAGAGACTTGAACTCCGTATTCCGCAAGATAAGATGTGTTTGTAGATAGATTGTAGATCATGTCATTCACGCATGTATTTTTCCTCGTGAAAATTCTAGTCAAAATCATGCTTAATGAAATTTCGTAGAAGTAGTCTAGTGTTTGGAAATGCTTGCAGCTTGACTCAAGCCACCTGATACGAGTGTCGAAAGCATACATATTCTTTTATATTTCGAGCTTTCATGTGCACGAGAACATGGCTATGTCACAACGGCCATCTACATATACCGAAACCTAAAGTACACGTGTAAGAATGCTGCTGCAAGGTTTTTCTGCAAGTATCACTAGTGTGTTTATTATTCATATACCAGAACCTTTTTTGACGTATTTTTGAGAGCACTTCTTTGATTATCAATTTATGCAGTATTCTGTTCCTGCCACTACTAGCAGGTTCTGCTGGATTGCTGACTCAATTAGTTGAACTTCAAACGTAGAAAGGACTTCGCCTTTTCCACAGAACCAATTATCACACTACACAGATTAGTGCATGCCACATAGGGGTTATAGCGTAATGTCGGGTATATGTTGGGGTTATATAGGGGGTATACAAGGATAATGGAGAAGAAAATAGAAGCTACTATAGTATGTTGGGGTAAGTTTACATATTGGTAGTGGAAACCGAAATCAACAACGAGCTATTGTGTTGCTTGCGTGCAATTCATAGGGTCGTTTGTTTCGACTGCAGGAGCATCCAATATTTCTGGTAGACACAGCCGGTATCTCCATGAGATTTTCTGACGACGTCCCTGGTGCCCATGAGGCCTCCGAACATGTTATACGTGCGGTCCAAGGCCAGAAAACAGTGGAATTGATTTTGACTTAGCATCCTGCAGGTGGCAACGAACATTGGGAACATGCTTCAGGCGCAGACCCGAGATTTGCATCCCATGCGGCGGCGTGTGACGGACTTGCATTCTTGACAGCATAGCCAATGTTAACCATTCTCAGTTTTATTTGGATTGGTGACATTGGCGCAGGTCTGGGGTCTGCAGACAGCACATTTCATCGGACATTCCTTCGGGGCGTTCGTGGTGGCCTGGGTCTTGCGCTACGCGAGCAGTTACGTCGCAAGGTGCCGCTTCCACAAGATCGGCTTAGAATAGAGCGCGTGACAGCATAGCTGTGGGGTGCAGGACCACCCTCATTGACCCGGTGTGCTTCCTGTTGCTCAAGGTGTTGTCTCAAGGTCTGGCGCTCAGACGTGAAAGTGATGGCGCCAGCAAGCGGCTGATACTCGCACAAACTAATCTGGCAATCCTGTGTTTTCTCACGCCGCTCAGAGGGAAACCTATGTGTTTTCACCCTGCAGGCCATGAGCTTCAGCAGGTTCGGCACGACACAGGAATGGATCCGTCTCCTGGAATGCACTGGATGCGGTCCATCGTACATACACGTCGCATCCCCGCACATTTTTTCGGTTTCTCCTTGTTTCCAGTTCCAGTATATCTTGCAATGCGACGGCAGATGTCAAGGATGGAGATCGTCTTGAAGTACTTCGTGATGACCGAGCTGTTCATTTGCAATTTTGTTTGCCGCTGCTTCTTTTGGGAAGAGTCGCACCTGGAACCTCATCTGCAAATGCCTCTGTAGCTCAGATTTTTTGTAGAAAGCCCTTCATAGTGTCATAGAGACCCACAGAACTACGACAAAGGAGACATCTGTGGTGAATAACCATCATCCAAGAACAGTAGCCATTCTGCCGACAATAACGCTGTTATAGTACGGAGCCCTAAATCCTGAACCCCTAAACCCTCTACACCCTTATCAGTGTAGTAACTGAATTTACGTGGTTCCTTAACAGCAACCCAGATGCATGTCAGCCAAGGACATGCAAGATTTGGAAGGCAGGAACTGCTCTTTTCGTTTGCTCAAGAGTAACTTATACTGGTTGTTTGTAGGGAATAAGGAAATAGATGGCTCCAAGTGCTGGATCTAGGCCATAAGGCAATCCATTATATAGGGGGCATATAGGGATTATGTTTCCTTATTCCCTAGGAAGAACCAGTCAGTGAATCCCGAGACCTGCGCCTTAAATCTAAATTTCAGCAGACGCTCGCATCATGGACATTATGGTAGTTTCCCAAAGTAGAGGGAAACTCTACACCCTAAATCCTAAACCCAATATAAGCCCTATATGCCCCTCTATAAACCCTATAAACCCCGAATTTTGGGTACCCCTAAGGTAGGGAAACCCCATATTTCCGAAAGAATTCAAGCCCAGTTTGTAGTCTCCTGGGGCCGAGCGGCTGTCTGCCTCGGCTGAAAACAAACAGCTCACTTTACGTGAGCCATTGTCTCTCCTTGGGACTTAGCTTGAACCTTAGACCCTTAACCCTTTGGGATTCCCTTATAGTCCTATTGGTACCTAAGGGTTAACCCTTAGTAGGGGTCCTAAGTGCCACGTAGGTCTAAACTCCTTAGAGGGGCTATGTAGGGGATTGTATTTGGGGGTTAGGGTTTAGGATGCTAGGAGTTCTGTAGCTTATGTAGCCTCACCACAGACGTTGATCTCACAGACCCAGAATCCTTGGGTCCGAATCTTACCGGGGAACCCGCCCCAAATGGCACAGCGCCTTCTTCAGCCTTAACCCGAAATCTGGAAGCTGGTGTTTTTTGAGTTTGGCAGACCTAAACGCAACAAGTATAGGAAAGTTCAATAAGCGCGGTTTGGGTTGTTGAAGAAGGGCCGCCACTACAAGAAGCTTCTTGCTTCAGTGTAAGGAGCATTAAGAAGCCCTGAAAGCTTCTGAAGGCCCCCTATACTCGAAGGTTCACGGGTAGCTATACGTCGGCTTGTACTTCGTATAGTCGTACCTATTCATATGAGCTATAGTCTAAACTCCTTAAAGGGAATTATATAGGGGATTATACAGGGGACTACTATAGGGCTTATTAGGGGGGATAGTAGGAGTTTAGACTATAGCTCATTTATACTTATCACAGATGTGGGCAGATTTATGGCATGGCGCTTACAATTCACTCATAAACCCTAAACCCTCAATCCTAAACCCGAAACCTATCCGACTCGCTTGGGCTGCATGGTCCTTTGGACTGCTGCGGGTTCCCAAGGAGCCATGTTTGGGGTTTATAGTCACCCTTAAGTAGACAGAATGTGGCTTGGGTTATATTATCATAAGATCCCCATATACCCCATATTCTATCTACACAAGGGGGACTATAATCCTAAATCCTAAATAGTAGTTTCCATTTTCTTTTCCATTATCCCTATAATGCCCTATATTGTTAGGGGTTAGGGGTTTAGGGAAAAGAGGTTTAGAGTTTAGGGACCTTCAAGTACGAAGGCACCTCTGCTCTCATCGTTCTGGAGTCCGAAGATCTCGTCGTCCCCACCTACTCAGTCAGGAGAGGTGGTCTTGTTCCGGGCTGCTGTTACGGGACAGCAATTAAATTACCATAATGGTATATAGGGTTTAGGTGTACTATAATAAGGAAACCCTATTACTTATTATATACCCAAAGTGTGACTTGAATTAAGCTCCTCAAAATCAATCCGTTTTTTGGGAGATCCGCGAAGCCGACTGGAAGGCTGCAACAAGACAACATAGGTGTTTATCAAAATTAGGGGTACCTTTTTGGGGGTCCCAATAATAAGGATTATAGTATTTTGGTGTTCCCTTCTTTTTGGGAATCTATCATTTTGTGTCTGTTCCAACGGGGTCCATTACTTCCCAGGCCCAAAAAAAGCGATCCACGAGCCCAAGGGACAAATCTCTTTGAACGCCTAGCTCTAAAACATTCTATAACCCTAAACCCTCACGAAGACCTGCACTCAGGAGCCTTGTTCTGGCAGAGCAGCGGCGGAGGCTGATTTCCAGCATCATGTTAGGGGTTTGCAGAGAAGAATCAGATGGAAAATGAAATGGAAAGTGGCTTTTTATACGGGTCACAGTGAGCCATCTTCTAAACTCCTTAATGGGTGGTTACATCGGGGAGTATTATGAAGGTTATTAAGGGGGATACCAGGAGTTTCGACTATAGCTCAGATGGAAAATCAACTGGAAGCGGATTTTTAGAGGGTATATATAAAGGGATCATACAACGTAGGGGCCCAGTGAATTATAAAACATTCTTTCGAATTATAGTATTGGTACCTTGTTATGCTCTTGTACAAGGGCCCTAGGAGCATGCTGTAGTAGTTTCCAGCTTCTTTTCCATTATCATCCCTATATTACCCCTATATATACCCTATATAACCCCTGTACAATCCCAATTGTTAAAGGTACAGGTTTCGGGTTGAGGCTAAGGCTAAGGGCTGATGGCTCCTCCTTCTGGTTTAATATTGAGGGCCTCTTAGAATTCCTGGCTCTGGGTTTAGCTCTCACAAGTAGTGACGCTGAAGGTTTTGTAGTTAGTGGGGATCATGTCAGTTTGTGGGTGGACAGGGCACCCCCCTCTCACTCTGCGAACAGGCAAATGATGACGCGCATGGCCATTTCTCTACATCTGGGATCTGTGTCCCATTACGTATCCTGTCATGTTATAGCCCACCTTGGATCCAACCCAGAAACGACTTCGTTCTGGCTGGAGCCTGCCGTGTGCATCTTGATTAGCACGTTGTGGCATAGCGCTTGGCGCCTACTGCCGCCATGAAGAATCACCGTACATGTGCAAGTACATTAAGTACCAGTCGCATTCCTCGATCCAAATACCTTAAGCACCTTGAGCCTCATCGATGCCCCAACTCTACAGCCTACATACCCTAAACCTCATGCAAAACAGACCGTCTGCCCTGGACCCGGCCAGGGCAAAGCTGGAGGAGCCGAAAAGATCCCAGGCCAGGGTCAAGCAGTAGCAGGATGTAGCCAAAGAAAGTGGGAGCACTGGGAAACAGTAGGACTAGCGTTGGCTCAGGCATATTGAGCATCATGAGCTTCATGGGTTTTAGGAGGAGGAGGAGGAGGAATACGGATGCGGGAAACATGGGAAGAGTAGTACAAGAGGAAGAAGAAGAGATAGTAGTATAATCATCATACTACTGGTAATAAGTATGTTTAAGATAGTAGTATTAGCCGTGAGAGGAGTCTTGGCCCGGGGGCGGGGGAGTAGTAAAGGCATGGACAGACCAGCAGGCATGCGGCAAGCTTGAGTTGCACTGGGTCGAGGATCAGCCGCACGCAGGCCGGTAGAGCCGCTGTGTAGTCTCCAGACCGTCAATATGGTAGTTTCCCAAAATGAGGGCCTTAGGTACCTTTTTGGGGGGGTCCCCATGATAAGGATTCGTCTATATTGGGGTCCCCCTATGTTGGGAAACTACATATATACCTGCTTGATGTGAATGTCTCAATACTCCAAACTTTTTGAATGGGGGCTATTTGGGAGACTACATAGGGGAGTATTATAAGGGTTACTAAAGGTGATATTAGAAATTTAGATTATGGCTCATATCAGGACGTAAGCATTAGAACTAGTAGTGGTAATGGTAGCAGTTGTCTCCATCCCAGTGAAGAGGGGGATGCCGGGGCCTCATACCTAAGTCCAGCCGAGTGATAGATGCTAGGAAGCGTGCACTCGCCAATGCACAGGTTTCCTGCTGGATGCTGTGGCAAACCAGGAGGTATGCGAACGGCTACATGCTTTTCATGAATCTTGAGAGTGCTGACTTTTGAAGAAAAGACTCGCTGGAGCGGCGTTTGAATCCTCACTCCTCTTCTAGTCGGCATGCTCAGGCGTCTCAAACGTTTCGATTCACGTGAGCCTACAAAAGTTACTAATATTGTCCAATATTGTTGTCGTATGATTGGAAGAGAATTGTGGCCATTTTGGAAAGGCAGTTTGAGATGCTGCTGCTTGTCCATGATACTTGGAGGGTTGTGGGGCTCAGCAAGTATGATATACCTACACCCGAGATGGCCCTCGCAGCGTGACGAGAACCCGAAGCAGCCGCATCACACCTACTTACTCAGTCCTCCCATCCTCAAGTAGGGATGCAATGATGCAGCAGATTGCCCAAAGTGGCAGGCAACATTGCCTGTTAATGACCGGCTGGGTCTGCAGGCAGAGCAACTGCTTGTGTACTCTAGCGACTGTAGCACCGGCACCAGTAGAGCGCCGCGAAACAGCTCTTCTCAGTGCAAGCGGCAGCAGCTACTCTTGTGATCAGCGTAAGCAGATGTAGAATCGCTAGCTGTTTAAGATGGGTGGAGCTGTTTCTATCAGACATAGTGCAGAGGCCCCGAAACGTTTGAACAAGACTGGCTTTGTGTCTACTGAGCCCAGTCGCATGGGAGCCCCATATCTGCGTCAACAGCGTGACAATGAAGCACAGCAGAAAAAGTGTTCATCATGCAGATTTTGATGATGCCTGGCGTAGCATGCATGGAAGATCTGCAGTAAGAACTAGAGCGGCAAAAGCCGCACCTTTGTGACTCGGAGGCTGGGCTGTTGTGTCCAAGAGTTGTAGGTCTCTTCAACTTTTGCATGTTCACGTGCCTCCTGTGATGTTGCCGTTGATGTCAAGGTTGACTTATTAGAGGGCATGACATGCAAGCCCAACAAACCCACCACTGAGCCCAAGTCAGATTGTGCGTCGGGAAAACCAAGTTTCCGGCTTTTCACTCTCAGCAGAAGCAACTTCTATCAAAGGACCTCTGCATGAGCGCGAGCCTCGGCAGCAGGAGGTTCGCGCATTGGGTCATGGGCCGGCGAAGAGACCGCGGAGGAGGGGCGTGCAAAGGGCGCTGTTTAAGGTTGACTAAGCACTCCAGTGTAGGGCTTGGGATTGCTGTTGAGAAGCCCCCACGTCAGCCCGGCGTATTGCCACAAGGTGGCCCTTGGCCCCTAGCCCCAAATCTTCAAACCGGAAACCCTCGGTCCAAAGCCCTAAACCCCCACACTCTAAATCCCAAACCTTATTGTAGAAGCCTAGAAATATTACAAATATTTTGGTCCTGGGTTTCTTGTGGAATTGTGGTATAGGGCACCGCAAATGGACCTCAAAAGGCTATTGGTAATTACCTAGGCCCCTACTTTACCTTCCGCGTAACCCTCTGTCATGTGTAGTAGTTGCCATGAAACTTTCATGTTCTTTTCCATTTTACTTCTCTCTGACTGGGGTAATATCCCCCTAGAATCCATATACCCTAAACCCTGTAGAACCCAATCCTACTTTGGGGGTTGTGTATCCTTCCCGAAACCATGAACCCATGTAACCCGTATAGAACCCCATGTAAGCCCCACAGAACCACAGCCTGACCAACTAGGCACATTATGCTCTTACATCCAATGTCTCGTACATGGTCTACAGAACCCATGTCTGAGCAGTATTTTATTTGGGGATACTATGGTACCCATTATAGAGCAAGATTCTATCCTCCTTTTGGGGCATAGTATTTTATATAAGGAATATTATCTTGCTGGGTTTAACTACCAAAAAAACCACTACTGATGTAACCCCTGTAAAACCCGGAGGATCCTATAATTCAATGCCAGGATATGGCGGTTACGGCGGCTCAGCCTGGGATGACAGGCACCAAGACAAAAAACTCGACCTGGCAAGATTTAGGGCTTAGGGTTTAGGATTTAGGGCTTGGGATTTAGGATTCGGGGTTTGGGGCTTGGGGCCCATGCGGTTTAGTATTCAGGGTTTAGGGATAGAGGACTCTGTAGAGGATACTATGGGGGACTATAGGGTACATAGGATTGCATAGGGTATGTATAGGGATTATGGGGATGATGATGTAGAGGACTATGGGGATATAAGGGTTATACAGGCGATTTAACTCCAATAATGGAGAGTCAAATGGAGAAGAAACTGGACAATTAAATGGGCACTACTTTTTAGAGTTGAGCGGTTGCATACGAGGTTTATAGGTCATATGCGAGTACAGGAATCATCTAGGGTTTATCATATTCGGATCTTAGAAGAAGGGCAGATTAAATGACAAAGCCAAACTGCGACCATCATGTTTGAGATTTCTATGACCACTGAACGAAGTATTCATCTGTCAAACAAGGTTGACACTATTATAACATAGTAGTTGCCATTTTCCATTATCCTTACATAACCACTATATATAATTCCTATAAGTATAACATACTACAGTAGTTTCCATTTCCATACAGGGACATCGAATCCAAAGGTAAGCCTCGAGCTCAAATCCCAGACCCTGAACCCCGATCTCTCGATCCCTGGTTCCGAACCTAAATGAGGGTTGCCGAAAATAGTGGAACCCTGTATGGGCCCCAAACACTGTAGGCATCTCTGTAGGCCTTATAATGGGAAGCCCAAAAAAAGTAGACATCCGGAATCCCAAATCCCTATGAGTACCATTATTAGTATAATCACTGCGAGTACTATTATGCTTACTATTTTTTTGCTATTATTACTATTATTATTAGTATTATTGCTATTATTATTATTACTAGTATTATTATTACTATTATTATTGCTATTACCTAAACTTGCCCAAACCGGCTTCAGGTGGGAGGAGCCCCGGCTCCAGTGGGTCAAAGCCGGCCAGGCACAGGAGAACGGTGAGGCCCAGGAGCGATTCTGGATTTCTTTTTGGGGATTTTAGGGGATATAGAGGGTTTTAGTAGGGTTTAGGGTTTAAGAGTTTAAGGGTTTTAGGGTTTAGGGGTTAGGGGTATATAAGGGAGTCTTATAGGGGACTATAGTCGAGAAGATCAAACGAGGTGTCGGCCCTACTGAAATGTTTTTCGTGGGTCTGTTGGAGCATGTTCTATCGGTCCAAGATTTCAGCCCCGCGCCAACCAGCCTCCCACACCCTGAAATCTAGAGTGGGTTTCTAAAAAGGGGCTATGTCTTGCACAGGGCGTTGACCATGGGATGTCCCCTTGGGTTTAGATGTGGGTTTTTGGGGGCCACAAGATTGACCACCCCAAAGTTGTTCAAGCTCTGCGCTTGCTCATGTGCTTTGACGTCTGAGCGGGAGGAGCATACGAAAGGGGGTAGAGCAAAAAAAGCTGCCGCCTGAGTTTGAAATTGACAATTCGCTCACTTGAATTACGTGAAACTTCAGTGTGAAAAAGCTCAACGCCCAGGATGCCAAGAATGCGCGCCTTGACACGCCCCAGCAACGGTTGCGCATGCAATTTGATGATGCTGACACTGCCGCGTCCTCATGCGATGAGCCCCAAACACATATCCGTTTTTTTGCTCATGCTGCATGTGTCAATCTTGAGGTATTCACCTTTCCTTGCTTCAATCCTTTCAGCTTGTTATCAGCTTGTTACATTCCATTCGTTGCTGCGCTGAGGCCTTTATCCTCGGTAGGGGTGGCAAGACCAAGCAGAAAATTGCACGCGTTTCCGGCACCTTGGCTGCCCAAATCTGAGGGAACCAGCCTTGATCTGTTTTGCCTTCATTTGCGAGACCAGAAGGAGTGAATCATAAGCAGGCAGCATGGATGTCATAGTTGGTTGCGCAGCATGCAGCGACATGTTTCTTTGTGCAATTGTGGAATATAAATCATAAACTGTCTCGCACCTTTCCTGAAACTCTTGCGTGGTTTGTGAGTAGTGTCCAACTCTCTGAAACACAGCATGGCCAGCATCACCTTAGTTGATCGTAGTTGTGCTCATGTTGAACTTGCACCAGGGGTTTATGTCGGCGCTGGGATGCACGGGCCATGTTGGCATAGCTGCTTGTCATACCCATTGCGCTGTCTTGGTCCCATTTGGCTCTGCGAACAGGGGGAATTTCAGCTGATGCCTTTTGACTGCATCCGAGGCGCGCGACTAGAGTTGCACGAGAGGCGCGGCAGCAGCTGCACATTCGCTGCATCCAGAGCCGACTGGTGTTGACTTCTTTTTTGGAGTTTTCAGCCCTTGTGTACAGCTACGCCAGGAACAACACCGTCGAGGTGACTGGTTCAGAAGAGGCGTGCCGCATGACTTCGGATGGTTGTGAGGTTTCAGTTCTGAGGTAGCAAGGCTCTCTTTCAAGAATACAAATGGTTTGTGGTGCCAACGACATTGATTCTAATACGTATCATGTCTAGGGCATCCGCAAGACGGCCACCTTAACTAATTACGATCACTGTTGCATCTACTGCCAGTATCACTGATGCAATGGGTATGAATTGCATTACTCTTATCAAAACCAATCCTGCTGCTGAAGCCGCTGTTACTCTTCTCCTGAGTAGACGACCACCGCCACCATGCCATGACAGCCACTACTGGTTTAGGGTCCAGGGTCTAGGGTTTAGGGTCCCATTTTGGTATCCCACTCATCACCACCTTAATGTAGATTACATGCATGTTGTTCTGGTTTGAGGCGTGTTCCAGAGCGCGGAAGTACATCTCCCTCGCAGAAAACTTAGCTTGTTCAATCTCGAGTAGCATCACCGAGTTGCCCCGACAGTACGCGATTGCAGAAGGATTGATACCAGTTGTATTCATGCAGCCATCAGCTCATATCGGCATTGTTAACGTTGGTGCAGACTGCGAGGCAACTTGCTGTTGCAGCACCGTGTACGGTACAGGCTTTAGTTTTGCCATGCTGAGGTGCAGGCTCAGCGTGTGGGGCCAGTGCACGTGGACGACAGTCACGCAGCTAGCCAAGCATCGTTGCTGATAAGCTGTGCTCTCGGGGCACTGCAGCATTGTTAGTGTTGCATATTGCTTTGCATGTTCATGTGTGCGTTGGGAAATGCTATGCTCACCTGCCATCCGTACCCAGAATGCTTGTGCATGCTATTCACAATGTGTCGTTCTTTGCAAGATGTTCAGACGCTCAGGACGAAGGAGATCTCACCATGATGGACGTTCCCAACAACTGCGTAGCCTTCGTCACAGGCAATCTCTTTTGCGTGCTCAGTGGTCCAGCGGTCAAGCAGCATTGCTTGCCTACATAACAGCTTAGAAAAAGTGAGAAGTTTTTCCATACATCTCCAGAATATTCACGTAATCCTTAAGTGGGACGTCTACAAGCTCCTATCAACCCTCACAAATCCATAGAGTCAATGCTCAAAAGTCCATAGAGTCCTAAAATGCTCACTTCAACTTGTTTGCTCGGGCTTTCATGGCTTTTCCTTTGTTCAGCTGCTCTTCCTGTAGCAGTCGCAGGCTCTGGAGGCAACTTCCTGCGTGCATGCGAGGAGGCCTATGAGAGTCATCTCACTTTGCTGAGCTATCTTGATGGTAAAAGCAAAAGCATTATGTATACATATACTTATCTAGCGTTTTGGTGGAATTTCAATACATATACTTATAGGGATTTGGATGATGATATATACCCCAAACCCTAAACCCGACAACAATGCTTTAAGGATGTGGGTGGTTCCGAAGTATGTAATTAGGGAGGCCATGATGGGAGGTCTGCTTTGAGGGCATCCTAAACTTAAACCCTTAACCCACCCTAAACCCTCAAGGTTTAGGGTTTGGGGTTCTCACCCTTTAACCCTAGATCCTAAACCCTAAACCTCCCCGCCCCCCGAAAAAGCTGAAAAGTTCTGATTTGCAGGGGTGGGTTCAGGGGTAGTGTTAAAAGACCTTAAACCCTTGAGCGAAACTCCTAAACCCTTAACCCAAAGCCCTAAACCTGAAGTCCTAAACCCTGAATAGTAGTTTCCATTTTATTTTCCATTATCCCAATATAACCCCAATAGTACCCCAATGGGTAAACCTGACTAAACGCAGATCTGGCTCTTTCTCTTGTCCGCAAGAGGCCTATGCCTTTGGGGAGTACTTGGTAGCTAGGGAAAACCTACAAGATGTCCCCCCACATACTACAACCCTTACTATAGGGGGCCCCAAAGTTTTTAGGAGAGTTTAGGGTTTAGGTACCCTGAATGTTGGGAACCACCCATTTGAAGTAGAAACCGTACAAGCAGATGCTATTGCGCAAAGTGCCTTCAACCCTCTTGTCCTGCAATCAATAGATGTGGGGGTTTCCCAAAATTAGGGGTACCTTTGTGGGGGCTCCACATTATTATTAAGGATTATCGTATCTTGGGGTCTATCTTAGGGTCCCCTTATTTAGGGAAATTACCATGTTAGCAGGAGTGGGGAACGCTCATGTTCTTCTGCGACTACCAGAGTCCAGGGGCAGGCTGGACAACGTTATCAAAGCTTAGAGGCGGCGGCTCTTGTTTTCTCACCGCCCTTGACACCTTTAACTCACCAGAAGCCTAAGAAAGCACCATATGCACCATAGGCCCACCTCAAGACCCACACTGAATAACCGCAACGCGCGATTTGCATCCACTCACCCACAGATACCTATGCTAACCCAGTCCAGCCCAAAATACTTACCCTAGAAAGACCTACTAAGGTCTCACCTGAGCCGCCTACATGTATCCTAGCCTGGTTACCCCTTATCTCTCTGCCCAAGCTGACCCACGTTACACAGTAAAAGTCGTCGAACCTACCTTCAGCCCCCGCCCAAGGTTGAAAATGGAAAGCTAGATAGGGAGACACTACAGATACAAGATTCAGATAGCATTGATCACTATGACACTGGTGTAGCAGCGAAGGCCGTAACATCTCTTAGAACTGGATCATCAAAAGCATTCTTGAGATTGAATGTATGACCACCATATGAAACTCGAAACCTCAGCCAGAAAACACGTTCATGAACAAGTGCTACATGTTTCATCCTTGATTCTAGCCTTATCTCTCAAACATCTTCCTAGTATTGTCAGGACGCCACATCCATTTTCTCGATTTGGGTTGTGGGCTGCCACTAAATGTGGTCTTCTTGTGGATCTTGAGCGTGCAACGTAGAGTTGGTCCTCTCATGGGGTTTATGTAGGGTCTTCTGATGATTCAGTATGTTGGGCGGCGTAAGGGTTATACTGACGTTCTTAGGGAGATGAGAATATGAACGTTGACTAACTGGAACTCACAGGGTGTTTGGAGATAGGGAGTATGGTCTCCACATATACCCCAAAAATCCAGCAGTCCTCACCTCCCAGCAAAGGACGCATGATTTTGAAACACACGGGCCAGACGAAGCGAAAAAGGTAAATGCTCAGGACCAAAATGGCAATAAGCGGCAACAAGAACAGCAGCTACCTTGAACATGCTCTCGTTGCCTGTAATCAGGGTGAAACATGAATCATACCACACTTCAGGTACAGAAGGAGAGGCTATGCTAGCTAGTGGTGGATGAGCTCAAGCTTGCTTCCATAGGCAGGTTGAGGGACTCCATCCAGCTCAGACCACATCAGAGTGCTGAATTCCCAGTAAGGAAGCCCTACCATTTTCATGTAACCCGTATACGTCCCAATTGCCTTTCAAGGCATTGTGTTTAGGATCAGCAAGAGCATCTCGAGGTCCTGGCATTGAGCGTGAAGGTCCGTCTGAGCGCCAGCCGCTCAAGCCTTCTGTTCCGGAAGCCATGAGGGTGGTTGTCAAAATTATGATCCCTTTTTGGGTACCCAAAATATTAGGTGACGTATTTCAATAGGGATCCAAAAAGGGACCATAATTTTGACAACCACCCATGAGTCATGAAGGTTCGTCAGCAACTTGAACCCCGCAATACTGACCCTGTGCCATTCATGCGAGATTCGTGGAGTGCTACATAATTTGGGGTACCAAACAATCCTCCATAGCGATGAAAGGACAACTTTCGACTGCTTGATCTAATTGGCTCGGGATCTTGTGGATGGGGGAAGCCTTGTAACTACCACCCTCTAGATAGCCATATCATGGAGGTTACAGCGATGAAGGTATCTCAAGCCTCTCTGTTCTCGCCTTAAAACTGTAGGCGAAGGTTTCCTTCTCTTTGTATAGGGCAGGCTGGGCTTCTATCATGAATACAGGTCATATTACCCACATAACGGACATCAATTGGACAAGAACATGGGAAATGAAATGGAAGCTGGGATTGGAGTGGTTTACAAGGGTCAGGGTTTCTAAGGTTAATTCCCCCAATGGCAGAACAGCATTTTAAGCGATATCCTAGACATGATCCTGTACTTCTGCAATCTGTAGACCTTTTACATAACCGACAACCCCTATGACTCTGAGTCCAACATGTCCCGTGGCCGCGCTCCCCCCAGATTTGGCAAACTAACCCTACATCCCAAAGCCATCAGAAAAACATTGAACACCTCGAAAAACAACCGAGTCCTTTGAACCCAGAGACAAATCCTGAACCTCTAAAATCCTTAGGCCCATCAACTCCTAATCTGAAAGATGTTGAAGCCGTCAAAACTCTTGACTTTAAGTTTGTAACCTTGAGGTTCGAAACCTTGGGTTTGGGGTACCAAACGCCCGATTTACGAGTTGTATTGTAGGTATCCAAACACCAAACCGTAAGGGTATGAGAGAAACCTCCCGAAACTCAGAGCATTAAACTCTAAACCTCTGCAGTCACCCTAGAGCAGATAGAATATGAAACTGCCCGATATCATAGTCAGATCGTCATATACCTCACATTCGATCTATCCAAGGAGGACTGTAATCTTAAACCCAAAGCCCTTAACCTTAAACCCTCAACCCTTAAACCCTATACCCCTAACTCTTTATTAGCCCTGAACCCTAAAACCCTTAAACCCCTAAACCCTAAACCTTAACTCCCTAACTTCTTCAGCCCTTAAACCCTTAATCCTGAAACGCTTCAACCCCTAAACCCTTAACCCCCTGAACTCTTAAACCACCTTAAACCCTTAAACCCTAGGCCCTTAACCCTGAAACCCCAACAATCCTTAAGCCCTTAAACCCCTTAAACCCCTAAATCCTAAAATCCTTAGCCCCCCAAAGCCCTAAACCCTATAACCCTTAACCCTTAAACCCTTAA
>CAJNIZ010023448.1:62220-82299 GCA_905231905.1 Symbiodinium pilosum | reverse complement strand
TGGGAACCTTGTTTTTGAAGATGCAAAGCTAGGCAATCTGCTGTCGCAAAGACTATCGCCATGGGAATGTTCATGTTTTACTGACGCAAACTATCGCGCACACCATAAAAGCTGACGCGACCAATCATTACTTTCATGTTTACGTAAAATCCCACATGGGGGGTTTTGGCCGCCGCTCAACTGACGAAAAGTGTAGAATTTGTTCTGACGAGGGGTACTTGTTCTGAATTACATGAAGCTCTACATGCTTTGGGTTTCATCTCAAAGCTCAATCTGGAACCCTTGCAGGCTTGAACTCCCCTGCCTTGAACCTCCTGAACACTTGGTCTCAAGATGTCTCAAGCGTTGGATTCCAAAGCTCTTAAACAGGTCTTTGGCAGTTTGTGGAAAGCTTGAACCCTTACATCCTGGTCCTTTAGACGCGAAGCAACAACATCTATGTCAGTGCCGATCATCACATTGCTCCTGCTAGCAACCTGTGCTTGCATGACCTGGTGCGCAGCCCGGCCTGGGAGGACTCGGACAAAATTTGGTCGGAAGGGAGGTTCATCAAGCGTCCTCGGGATCTCTGCTCAGGGTTTGTGGGTTGAGCCGACTTTAGTCGTCTTAATCCAAGTTGGGAAACTTAGGATTCACGGCTTCACAACTATGATTTTTCTGGAAACCCGTAGCGCCGAATTCACTGTAGCATGTTCAAGCATCAGAAAGCGCGTGCAAATTAATTCTCGCATGACCCTTCATTGTCCTTGCAGATCCAACTGGAACACTACCAGGGTTGCATAGCTACAGTATCCTGCCCACCGACGAGAAAAACTGAACCCCCTACACCCGAGAACCAACTTTGAAACCCTAAACCCTATAAATGCCTAATCGAATCTCACATCCTCAACCCCAAAGCCATCACATTGCTGGGTCCTGCAAGCTTCTTATCTTGCTCGCGCACGCAGGGCCCTTGCTTGCTTCGCTCCTGAAGTACGGCAGCCATCAGGGTGTATCTGGGATGCTAGAATTCAGATTTGGTGATTTCTGGGATCTGGGGTGTGTAGGCTTAAGGCTTTGGGCTTAGAGCCTTAGGATTTGGGCAGGGTTGGAGGTCAGTGTCGTGAATATTTTTTAAGGTGCCTGGGTCACGTAGAAGCGGGTTGAGCGTGAGTCTGCGGGGTTCGGTCTCGGGATGATTTGCTTCAGATGCAGGATACGAGCTTGAAACAGCAGCGTGTCTGAGCTTCCAGCAAGATGCATAATAACTTTTCTTACATCAGCCACTAGAAGAAGTTGTGAAGTTGCAAATTCATTGCTTTGAACAGGCTGCCTGCCAAATTTAGCTCAAGGCTTCGGCTTCCCCTGCCCCTGTATGCAAACAGGAATGCATTGTGAACCCGAGCACACCCCAGCTTACAGATTGAACTGCACTCAGGACTACTCTTCTGCATCTGCGCACAGAAACTGCAGCCAAGACATCAGAGCAAAGACTGTGGATCAAAGAGGGCGGATGAATCAGCCGGCAGCGCATGAGAACAACTCATAAGCAGGAGATGGCTGCCCGTAAAGTAACCACTGGCCCAGAAATGATTTCTGAGTGTCTCTAGCATACCTACGAGTAAGACTGAATCTACATGATCGATCCGATGGTTCCGCTGAGCGCTGTAGTGCGAAATTCCAAACAAGCCTATCTTCCTCAAGCAAAGTAAATCGAGCTCTGCAATTGAAAGAACATACATTGCCTTAGTCAGCACCGGCATCGGTATTTATTTGGTACACATGTTCCACGTACCCAATTCTTTGTTTATCTCACGCCTTCTTCTGTGCCCGCTTCTGCGCGTGTGCGGCCAGTTCAGGACAAACTTGTGGCTTGACCATCACTGGCCCGCCTTAGGTAGAAGTCTGGGCTCAGGATTGAGGTAGCTTTTCGCGGCTAGAGTTTCCGGGTCTGAATGCTTCTTCAGCCTGCGTGGTCGCAAGCTTGGGGGCTGAAGTCGAGTCCAAAGCTTGCACCGGATTTCGGTACTTGGATTAGGGTATCAGACGGCCTCAAACTCTGAACTGCCCTGCGTTTAAGCTGCCAGACTCTAGACTTCCTTCCTTTACAAACCCTTGCGCAAACTTTACATCATGGGCTTCTTCTAGCAACGAACATACAATGAACTTTGCAGCTGAAAGGCTTCGGCGTGGTACTTCAAGGCTGAGAGCATCAGAGGTGCCTTGGTGCTGAAGAAGATTTCTTGGATGCGTGAAAATGTTTACAGGACCTGGGGTTTGGGGTGGTCTGGATTTCAAGCCCTAGCATCTGTCCAGGTCTATGGCCGAGGATACAGCTGGGTTGCTTCAGCCATGCGGCTTGCCTGCTTCATGCTTCAGCTTTTGGGTCTCTATGGTCTCGACTTCGAAAACTGTGGGCTGAAGCTGAAAGCATCGGCTCTACCTGCTCCACGTTTCACTATGTTCAGGGCGACATAGGTTAGGGGCATTCGATAGAACTCAAAGAAGAGAGGCAGAAATGCGCAAAGGCCACGTGGCCTCGCAGGAATTCAACAAACCTAAGAGCCGCCTCTAGCAAGGGATTCCTGGCTAGGGGCCTCTATCTAGAACTATGACTTATCAGACTAGGAATGTTTTGCTAAGAGCCCGAGAATAACCCTAGACTAGATGCAGAGGAAGTGTTCAAACAAAAACCCCTCCAATGAGGTGCTCTTTTGCATGAGGACTCCCCCGCATCCCCATATATGGCTGTGGATCAAAAACCCCGTTTTGTCAAGGGTCCCTCCCCAACCCCTTGTTACATACCCCTATGTCGCGGCCTTTCGTTACATGTCTTTGTGGCAAGTGCTTGGTATGGGCATGCCCCACAGAAAAAGCTTGTCGCACAGGTCCGAGCTTACCAAGAAATTCTGTTGCAAGCATACGTCGCGGAATGGCCGCCCAAGCTTGGTACAAACCCAATGCTCTTGATTCACAGCCATATGAAGAAAGATTGAGAAGCCTAAGGGAGGCTGTTTGCCTCTGAAGTCCAGTCAAGGTTCGCAGCGCCAGGCCTTCACTGCGTGGGGACTTGTGGAGGACATCAGCAAAGTTTCCCGAATTTTCAATACTTCCATTTCAGTGTGGAGCTCAGCTCCAGAAATTCTCAATTCCCGGAGGGCATGAAGGCACCAAGGTACATGGTACTGTGTGTGCAAGCCGTTTGGATCCAAAGGAGCGCCTCTGCAACAGTCAACCTGATCCCTGAACCCAGGTCCCTAAATCCCAAGCGGGGTTTGAATCAGACTACGGATTTGGGGCCCTCGTTCAGGGCCTAGCTCTTGGGGCTCAGATTTGAGCTGCATGAGCCATTGTTCTTAAAATGGGAGGAACAAATGAAACGAACAGGCATGCAAATCCAAATTGGGGGTCCATATTGCACTTGACTTAAGGAGATCCCTTTTCCCTAAGAACAATGCAAACCCAGGAGAGCCTGCAAAGTACTCCATGGCAAGCGGTGCGCGAAGCGAAAGTGGTAGCAAGTTGCAAAAGGACTGAATCCCTTCGAGCGAAAAAAAACTGCAGCACAACTGCAGCATCATCAGGGCTTGGGGTCTAGTGCGCAGGGTTGATAAGCTTCTGGACTTAGGATCTAGAGAGCAGAGTGTGTGTGTGTTTGGGGAGCTCATGCAGTATAAGGCTTAGGTCCTCTGGTTGAGGATGTAAACCTTTAGAGTTTAATATGTGCGCTAGGTTTGGGCTTTAGTGCATCGGATTCGGGGTTGAAGGTCAGCCTGAGATGTTTGATAGGACGGTTAGCAGCAAGCCTCCGACCTTGCGGCAGAACCTTCTGAACCCTGCTGCTGCTTAGTGCAGGCCGCACCTCCTGAGATGACTGACAGTCATACGAATAGTCACAGCCACAACTCTGAAAATGGGATGTGCCCTGTAGCAGCCACTGAAAATGCGGATTCAAGCTATGTCCTGTCAGTGCTACAGTTCGATTCTATTTTCCAGGATCTTGAAATCTTGAACGACTCATTCCTGGGCACAAGATCTGTCTGGCTGGGGCCCGCGCAGGTGCTCAAAAAGCCATGTGTGGAACAGAAGGTTTACCTGGATGTAGGATTTGCACTGACCAAGATGCAGGGCTTGGCATGCTGCTAAGGAGCAGACCTCAACAAGCTCCTCAACATTTAACATCAGGCAGCTACCACACACTGCAGGGTGATTTTGTGTTTTGATGAATTTGCTGGCTGATGCTGGGTGCAGCACTTCACCGATGTCATACATATTGGCAGGTTCTGACCCAACCTCATAGTCTGGTGGTCTTCGTACCTACATCTCCATGCCTATCGTTGTTACCAGGGCATTTGTGTCTCAGGGCTGCTGTTCTGCAAGACCCAAGTCAAATAACTTCAACACAAACTGAGCCTATGCTAAATCTTCCCTGAGACCTTGCCTATTGACATACCCACATCCCACGCAAAGGAAGCCTAGATATTCCTAGCACCACAGTGGAAGTTCGGTTGAAAGTCTCATGCTTTAGAAGGGCTGTTTCTGGGGGTCGCACAATGTAAGGCTTCTGCTTCTTGCACAGCCAGTCGCGCAAGTCCTGTGCTCAGGATTTTGGACTTTCGGATCTCAACCGCCTATTATCCCTGCTAGGTATTTGTATATACGTATATATGTATATATACATGTAGATAAAAACATGTGTGTATATATATGTGCCCACACATTCAATATGTGTACATAGCCCACATTCCCTAAGCTCCTAGACCCCAGTTGCTCTGGTTCCTCTGCCACAGGAAGTTTCTCCGCTTGCAGTGTGTTGTACATATAGAAAACATCACAAATTAAGTGTTCAAGCGGGTGGCAGGAAGACCTCTTGGAGGCCCATGGGACTCAGTAACTACTTATAACTGGGCTTATAACCCTACTTATAATCCCCCCTAACTGGGCTTCTAGGGGTTACCCCAGTTATAAGTAGGGTTATAAGCCCAGTTATAAGTAGTTACTAAGTCCCATGGGCCTCCGAGCTGACCGAGCCTTACCTGGGCCGGCATCCCCGGTGGCGCGGAAACTTGCCCTAGGTTACCCTGAATGGCCAACGGGCCCCTCGCTCGAGGACTTCTGCAAATCTCAGAGAGACCGTGCACGAGCCTTTGTCGTCGTTAGGGTTTGCGGTTTAACGCTTGGAGCGCTGTCCAATACTGGAATCGTCCCTACACTGTTCTTGATCCATGACCACTTGCTGCCGCCGCAGACTGTGGCGTTGTCGTAGGGCTTGAATCGCAAACCTGCTCCGCCTCATGGATCCAATGATCCAATGGTGCCCTTGGATGCTAGGCAAGTCTGCCTGAGGCCACGTCGATCTGGTTCATTTCGCAGCGGAAGGGCGGAAGTGGAAGGTGCGTGTTTTGGGTTTCGGGGTTGAATCAAGAACTTGAAGCCCCTGTGAGCAACCCGTTTTTGCTCCCCCTCCGTGGGGTGAATCTACATGAAATGTGTCTGTAGCATGCCCGCATACTGCCAAAACATACATGAGTTGGTGGAAAAAAACACATGCTAAACTTATGCAGCAAAGCGCAAAGACTTGACATGGTCGTGAGAAACTCCTGGATGTACAAAGTACGGTACAGGGCTTGAATAGCTCAAGGCTACATGCCCAGAACTCAGACATGCTGGCTGCGCCCTACACCAGCTTGCAACTTTCCAGGGCTCCAACACAAACAACACACCCCAATGAGAGCGATTTGTTCAGGACGAGACGTCTGTGCAATCTCTCAGAGGATGAGATGGTCTGCTGGTTGTCTGACTGAATTGTCGGTTGACATGGACACATGGGACTTCTGCGAAGAGCTGCGAAAGCTCAAATCTGACGGGTATTGGATCTCAATAGCTATGAACCTGATGAACCTGAACAATGCTGTCAACCTAAGACTCCAGCATCCGGAGGGGTCCTTTGAGGGGGTTTGATGACAAGGCCTCTGGGGTCTTGGGTGCATGCTGAAGAAATCTCGCTTCAGCGTCTGCCTGCATGTCGTGCATCACCAGGAAGACCTTTCCCGGGGGTCCATGGCTCGAAGAACCCCGAAGACGGAGAAGGTGAGGGTTTCTCAACATTTTGGGTCAAACCAGTTTGCTGTCTCTGTCAGAAGGATCTGAACATGTGGGGGCCAGTGGAGACCTCGACGTAACTCATCATACACCTTTTCTGGATTGTATGCTTTGAGCTCTGCACTCGTATGCCGGCTTCCCAGAATCATGGTTCCCTTTGTGGCCAGGTTAAACATGCCTTCATGATGATGGCCTTTGTGGCTCCTAACGACAGAGAGGTCGCGCCTCTACGTCCATGACGGAGTCCCGGCCTTGACAGAGAAATGCGACGGTATAGTTACTGCTTGCGTACGTACTTCCTTGCTAGATGCCTGAATTTGCAGTTAAGACCTTTATTGGGGTATACAGTTCCGGAGCTCTTGTGATGCTGACCTTGAGCGGGGCTCCATTCTGGAAGGGTGCAGGCATTATTTGTTTCATTAGATCGCGGGGTTTGTGCTTCAAAAGTAGTGCAAGGCCGATAATACTCAAACTTCATTCCACGTAATGTTTGATGGCTGAATCAGGCCTGAAATTGAAGTCAAGACTGTACCCACATCTACATGTTTAGCCAAAGCACAACTTCCCTCAGTCTCAGCAGCTCAGAAAATGGCCGGCAACATTGAAGTTGCAAAGGCCCCTGCTTTACAGCACGTTTTTGCCTGCAGCTGCCCTTCCAATCTGAAAATACCTAAGTGTTGTTGAACATCGTGAGTCTCTTTGCTGGATCTTTGCCTTACCCGGTGAGCAATCGGGTGTCAGAGTCTTTACCTTCGACGCTGGCATGTTCCGCGACTTCCTTCCCAGGGATTTTGGAGGGAGCAGACCCAACATAGCTAGGAACATGAGGTTGCATGATCACACTATCTAGAGATTATCCTTGGAAACTGCTTTCGAGCAGCGCATGATGAGGTCGAACCCCTCCGGAGGTATCTTCTCATGCGGCTCCTGTCGAGATCGGGCGAAAGCTCACAATTCATCCTTTATAAGTTATAAGCGCGCAGTATTCAAACAGCACGTGTTTTTGTAAGTCTCATACACCCATTTTAGGGTCAAGCTCAACACTGCAAGAGGTTTGGGATATTATGCAGCATTGATCTGACACCAAGGGGCACCAGGACTTCAGACTTTCTAGGGTGACGCTGGCAGGGGCAGATGGGCTTTGGCCGCAATTCCACCAGAATCATGACGAGCACTAGACATAGAACAGTTAGCAAGCCTGCCCGAAACCAGCACAAGCATCTCGAACAAAATGGGCCTGAACCAGGAGTGTGGTCTGCGCTGAACCAAAGGCTGTATCTTCAAACCCCTCCGCCATCCTTCTTCGCCCGACTTCATGACTTCATGACTTCAGGCGGAAGGCTGAAAGGAGAAGTCCTTCATAAAGCGGACCGCAGAGAGAACTGTGCCGATCTTGTACTCCTGCCCGTCCACACGGCTCTAAGCAACATAGGCGCAGTGATTTTGATGGTTTGAGCGCAGTGCTGTCTCGTACATCACTGCTCAAAGTAAGTCGGTTTAGTTACGGCAGTGTTCCAGTATACTTCCATACAGTTTTCACAAGATGCTGACAATACGCAAAACGCATGCGGAGTCCAACATCAAACCGATGTCATTCTGGCCTGGCTAAGTGGCCTCGTGAGTTGCGCATACAATACAATCCTTCTCGAGAACTTACTGCAGAGATGCTGCTTCGAGGAGCGTCGGCTTTCAAGATCTGTCGCAATCAGTCATACGCCTCCCCGACGCCTAAGCCCACATCACGAGCTCCCTTTTGTGATGTTCTGACTTACTCGCGTTTGTTCACAGCTTCGATTTATGGACTGTAAACTCCTCACGTGTTTGCAGGAGGCCCTGTGCAATCCAACGCACAAATGCTTCCCATCCTGGCCATCGTTGTAGTGTCCAATGTGCGGAACGCAGGCCTGTCACACGGAGACTCTGTGAAGGTCCGGCCGAAAGGTGAACTCAATGGGTAGGATTGTTAGGAAGCCAACCTCAAGCTTTGGCATGAAACTGCCTATGTGCTTCCCTTTGAGGAACTCAGGATTGTGGTTGGGTTTCTGGAATCATGGGAAAGTTTCAGGGCGTACATCCCTTGCACTCCCTTCGCCTCAGCCTGCCAGCCCTTAAAGCTTAGTATTTGAAGGCAGTAATCTGGCCAATATTACCTCCACCTCCATCTACATCTTACCTTGACCTTTATCTGCGGGCCTGTTTTATTGAAGCAACGGAGCCACAGCTTCTCTGGATGTTGGGAATCCCAAGCAGAAAGAAGTAGGCTCTCACTTGCTCTAATGATGTGCTAGAGATTTTGTTTAGAGGAATCTGGACCAAGTCATGTCATAGCTGCCGGTTCCTGAATATTTCGGCAAGTATTCGCAAGCCCAATGCAGTCGTGGAAGCCAGAGGAGGGAGGTAACAGCGCGTAAGGCTTGCTATTGCTGTCACGCCCCACAAGCTCCTGCCCAATCTCCACGGTCCCTGCCCGTTCTGAAAAAGTAAAAAGTCCGGAACACATAAGCTACATCACCCAAAACGACTGCCATGCCAACGCTGCATGCACCCATGCCCGTACAACTCCTTGCACCCTCTGTTTTGTTCTCTTGGCAAGCTATGCAAAGCAAACAGCATGCCTAAGGAAGCGCTATGCGATGCATCAGACTGGGTTGCCACGCCAGCTTGAGAGCAGGACACTCCTTGGCCGAACCAGGTCACACTATAGAAATTGCGGGTGCCTTCTTTCGAGTCATGTTGCGCAGACATAAAGTATCATGGAGGATTGCGGCCATTCTTTTCTGTGGAGTAGGTTCCACATTAGTTTCAGCTTTGTGGTCTTCATCGCGTGACTTGCAGCATTTTGGGGGCATGTGCGCTTAGAAGCAGTATGCAAAACTGCATCTCCTTGCTACTTTGTTTGCCTCGCCTGCATTGCACCCATAGGACAGGACATCAATGCCGCACATCCTGCCGTGCCTTTAAGAGCTACAGTACTGTATTTCATGCTGATCGAAGAGAACTGAGCGGCTCAAAAAGAGACCCACGGAACAGAGGTCCAAATCGCACTGTTGTCTGTGACGCGTCTGGTACGTTAATACGGGGCTTCGAAGGTTTGCAGTCCCCTGTTTGATCTTACATGGTGCCACAAGCCACATCAGGCGTGAAGCTTACAGTGCTCTGTAGGTTTTGGTGGCTGGAGAAATACCTTCATGATTCAGGAACCCATCTGGCACCCGGGACGACTACAGCTCAGTAGCTGTCACTCATGAATTGGTAGGCACAAGTTTCTCAGCTGTGACTGCTGTCACGGGTATAACGGCATCACAGAGTAACCTGCAGGCGTGAGGTTGTAGTGATATAGGGGCCCCCCAAAGTAGTCAGGATCCTGATTCTGGACGCGCTCCCTACAAAACAGACTGCTTAATGAACTTGAGAAATCCCAAGTAGGGTCGTAGGTAATTCTTGTGATGTCAGACTCCGTTTTTCGTATATCATACGATAATCATCTTGAACCAAAGAAGAGATTAAGCATAGACTATTGGATGGACTTTGAGCTGGGTGCTTAGGTAACTTCAGGTGTCCTCACAAGAATAAAGATGTCAGTGCTTCGGGTTGGGCACGTAGGGGGCACACTGCAGTCGAGACGTGCATCACATGTTCCAGAAGTTAGGCGCGTAAAGACTGTGGGATGCGCTTTAAGTCTGCCCAGCTGTCCCTTGTTTCAGTCTCCATCCCGTTCTGATGACCACCACACCCCCGACCACGCTGCCAATCCCACATGGGACACGCCTGAGATCCTGCGGCAAGTTGAGCTCCAAGATGGCCCTAATAGCTTGCTAGTTTAACTTGCTATATGTTCTTAGGGTCTATTGGCTGCGCAAATTGCAATCAACGGCAGAACTTTTTCCAAGGCTCAGCATCCAAGCCAGGCTGAAACATGGCTCTACGAAGCCAATGCAGCAGTTTAGCGACTACACTGATTTGGGTGGAAGGTTTCTAGTTTTAGGTCTCAAGGTTTAAGGGCCTGCGGTCGAGAATGAGTTTCGGGCTTGAGTTTCAGGAGTTGAACTTCCGTAAGGTTCGAGTGTAGGGCTCAGGCTTTGAGGGATGGCGTGAACACCTTCAGGTGGTCGGTACTTCAACACAAGCAACCCAGCGCATGACGCATGGCCCCGCATGGCCCTACACACCAAATCCTTCCTGCTAGATTTTAGATTGAGTAACCCATGTGAGGCCAGCTGGTGTGCAGGCTGCAAGGCCCGAAGTTCTCAATCTGTCAGCAGATTCTTCAGTAACATCTTGGCCTTTCAGTTGAAGCTACCGAGAATGTGAGAAAATCATCACGTTAGAGACAAAGGGTCAAGCCCTCGTGGCGCAGCAACGTTAAGTGACTTGCAGATGTGGGGCGGTAACTTGCTTGGGCCGAAGGACAGCGCGCAACCTCCTCCTGCTCGGTACCAGAAATGGAAACAAACCCAACCTTGTCTCCTCCATTGAAACATATAGCTGAAAATCCCCTGCATGACAATGCTTCATAAGTGCTGGCTGATGAAGATGAAACGCTCCGCCAGACAAGTGATTTGGACTAGCGTATGTGGGCTCAACTTGCTGCATGCAAAACCTCGCATGCCTTCTTCAGGAACGGCTTTTGCTGAACGACTCAAACGACTCCTACATGCCTTCTTTATGTGTGGCCCCTGCAAATGAGCATCCCGTACAGGTTCGCGGCGAACTCAGTACTCTTTCCTCTAGCTTCCTGCAAGCATGTTCCATCAAGCCTGACACAAGCTTCATGGAGAAGCTCCCCAATCGACTTACCGGAGGCTCCAACCGAACTGCCAGAAACCACATGTTGAGCTTTCATGAATAGTTCATGTGCAAGAAGAATAACCCTTCACCTGAGCTTGCATCACATTACGTTACATACCAACCCAGTTTGTGTCGAGGCTTGAATTTGCGAAGGGACGAGAAGCTGCGAGCTAAATTCATTCTCAAACTCAGATATCAGAATCCTCTGTCTCATTCTGTTTAGTTTGCTTGGGTTGAGGAGTATTAGGGTACAGCCATGCGGGCTTTCGGCTTCCAGATTGCGTCACAGTCAATAAGCCTCAGGCGTGGGGGATTCGATTTTACTGCAGCCATTGCAGCCTGAGGCTCACCCTGTACCAAATTTCCTCATTCGGAACGGTCTTCAACCATACAACCCCACTGTTGGGTTCCTGTCCTTCTAAAGGAGCTAGTCTGGGCTTGGGACAACTCATCTTTGGTTCGTGTTATGTTTTGAGTGTGCAGCGATGCAGAGTCTTGCAGGATTTGGGGCAGGTAGGGCATTTTGAATCTGTGGGCAGAGTACTTTGCAAAGTCTTGTTTGCATGAGTGGCACTCTAACGTGTGTCTGTTCGCGCTGCCTTCCCTAAGGCTCCAGAATATTCACTCCACATGAAACAAGCAACCCTACAAACTTTGAAATTGATTTCTCACAGTCCTTGCGCAAAGTTGCCCAAAACTTATCTTACCTGGAACCGTCTCAGTTTCAGCCTGAGCGACAGAATCACCAGCGCAAATGTTGTGACTTGGAGTCCGACATGGAGGTGTAGCCAAACTGAGGAAGCAAGCTCGACAAAGGCTGGACTCAGTAACTCAGCTTTTTCTCCGAGCCTCATCACGATAGACTTTGTACCAACATGCAGCCGCATTGTGATGTTTCTTCAGGCACCTGGCAAGAGTACTAGTACTACCCTCCGCGTTTTCTGCGAACGCTTGCTGGAGGTCTGCCTTTACGCATGGCGTGTCTGATGCGAACAACACACACCTGTTCAATCTTGCTTGCGTTGAGTTTCCAGCATGCTTGGGGCTTGCCCTTTGGATGCAGGTCTTACAGGAGGTCGCAGCCAGTGCAAGAAGACAATGGCTGCATGTAGACTGTTCGCCTGGTGGCCTGTTCCTTGCCTTACAATCGCCTGGACTGCACTAGTAGACTGCGTCTGAGGAACAAGCCTCCCCGTGCTTCGTACATAATATGGAGCCCCGAGGTCAAAGCCTCTACTGTTGCAAGGAAAAAGTGCTTGCTGACTGTTCAATATGTCAACCACAATTTCTTTCGATGGCCAAACTCAATGCTATACGGCAGGTAGACAATTTCAGCAATGACAGCCATGAAAGCAATCGTTATCATCATGCACATCATGGTCAGTCTTACCACCATCAAGACCGCGACCATGACCACCCATCACCATCGCTACATCATCACCATCTACTAAGTCACTGCCGTCGTCTTCTGTCTTCTTCTGCTGCTGCTGCAGAAGCAATCGTTTTAAGATGCCCTTGTCGTCTCGCACATTTCTCGGCGGGCCAAGGACCATTCTTGGGCACGCGCCCGACAACTCTGGACTCAAATGATAAGGCCCAACGCAACCATATCCTCAAACACAGGTGCCGAGTTATCCCTACCTCATACTGTGGGCGTTTTGAATCACGAAATCCAACCGTCGTCGGGATGACGTCTCTGCTCTTACTGCTTCTATCCTGTACCCAGGGCATCCCCCCCCGCCCCGCACCTTGAATGGCAGCTTCCGATTGAGGAGAGATGTTCGCCGCTCAGCTTGCCCTGGCAAAAGTTGGGATGCTTTAGGATCAGAGCTACTCCGGCATAGGGCTCGGTAAAAAATGATGGTCGTCAACATGCTGACCGGTGTTTCCGGCGTCAACCCTAAACACTCTTTAATTCCCTAAACCCTGAATCCTAAACCCTAAAATTATATTTGCTAGACCCCTTAAATGGGACCATAATATCAACCCTCATCATTCCCTAAACCCTGAATCCTAAACCCTATAATCATATTTACTAGAACCCCTTTAATTCAAATCATATCAACCCTGGAACCCCTTTAATAGGACCATGATATGAACCCTAGAACCCCTTTAATGGGACTATGACCCCTCAACCCTCAGGAAAGGAAGATCTTTACCTCCCCGAAATGTGCAGCTCCCTTTTGGTTCTCAAGGTAGCAAGGCTTCTAGTCGACCTGTATTTAAGCTGAAGCAACAAAATCGAAGCCTGGAAAAGCTCACACGCCAACGATGATTTTCTGGAGCTTCGGCTCAAAAGCTACGATCAGGCCCAAGATATTGCTTGAATTTACTCCGCGTAGCCAACTCACGCAACATCAGCCTTTGCAACAACCGCAAGGCAAGAACATGCCTACTAGCCTCAAAATCCAAATCGTTTACCACATATATCACTGAATGCCGATTGCACGAAGCATCTGCCAGTCCAAGTCTCTGGAATGCCATTCCAACTGCGGGTTTGGAGATTCGTGTGCAACGGGCGGACCATGGCACAGCAGCAGCAGCAGCGGCGGCGGCGGCGGCGGCGGCGGCGGCGTTATGTTAACCTAATTAACCAATCGTTCTCCAGTTCTGCGCTTGGTGCCTCATGGGATGTCATAGGATCATTGCAAGGCATCAGACTGCAAAGCACTGTCAAAGAAGACCGGATCATGTCAACCCTGTGGCACCACAAGTCCAGCATCGCAAGTTGGAGTGTTCTCCGGCCTCCAGAACATACGAATTGCCAGCCTACCCCAACTACGGTCCCGTTGCTCAGCACAATGAAAAAACAGGGGCATGCACTGTTTTTGGATCCTTGCTGGTCCGACTGCAGGCATGAAGCTTTCTTGGCTCTCCGTTGAGTCGTTGCTTCTGGAAAAGCACCGCTCATTTTAACCTGGAAACAAGAGGCGCGGGAACAGTGCTCAGAGCACGTCTGATCCAACACGTGCTGCGCGATGTGTATGGTGTGAGCTTTGAGACCTGCAAGAATTATCCAAGGGAATGGAACATATGAAGGAAGGTTGATGAGGCCTGTTGTGTCTGGCGTGAGGATGTATGACAGGACTTGCGCAGCCTCATCACCGGTTACACAACTATATACGTCCGTCAGCACCAGGCCCCGTTTACTATCCAACTTTGGAGCATTCATTGCGCCTGGTCTTCCTTATTATTACTCCGGGTCCAGGAGACTAAACAATCCGCTCACAAGTTGCCACTGTTCCCGCAAAAAATGCAAGCTGCAGACACAGCTGTCACTGGCTATGCAGCATGCATGATTGGGCCAAGCCAACTGTGGGCAAAGACAGTGGGCCAAGGCTGCGAATCACAAGAGTGCATGTTGCTTGCTGTTTGTGATGCAAATACTGTTCAACACTAGATCTCCATTCATACAGGAAACAGCAATTGGAAGCTGCAGGACCAGCAGGAAACATGGCGCCAACGCTCACAACCACCTCCCCTTCCAAATTCATGCATGATATATAACACAGCATGTTGAGATTGCTGCTAGCTGCGTCGATGGAGGAGAGTGCACTTCTTGGTAGCCTCTTTCCCGTTCACCTCTTACAAGACCAGAAATCAACGCTATACACGCGCAAACGCCAACAAGTGTAAGGAAAAACACGTCAAAGGAAGACAGCCCGCTTGGTGGAACAGCGGTTGTCTTGGACAAGCAGCCGTGTCTGCACCACACCAGGGCTGCGTGGTGAAGTTTTGCTGATTTTTTTGCATTTTGACATGGCGCAATCAAGCCCCAAAGCGGAATTGAGGCCAACCGCATGTTCATGATTGGTTCCCAACAAACCGTGCCCAAACGCAATACTCCGGGCATCCGCGAGACAAGTTCTCCCTGCTATGTAGTTGATATGTGCGTAATGCTGACCAAGCTCTTCAAATGACCAAGTATGCTTGCAGACCTGCGTATCCTTTGCCATCGTCAGCAACTCGGAAAAAATCTTTCAACACATCCGTGGAGTTTTTGCGCGTGGAATTGCGATTTTGAACCTGGACTCTGATTTGTGACGCTGCCACGCGTGTGTCACGCGTGTCTGTAGAGCCGCTAGTAAAGCCCGTGGAGTTTGCCGTGGAATTCTATACAGAGGAAAATTTAGCCTTTACAAGGGTTCACGCATTCTTCGCAACAAACTTCACGGAGCTTCTTGTAATCTTTCACGTCAAGCTCCACCGAACGATTCTCCACAATAAGTGCTCTTGATCAAAATGTCACTAACTTTCGTTTCCCAGCTACCAGCGGCCAAGGCGGAAGCTACCGGCTGACGCGGCAGCTCACGCGTCTGAACTGCGACCTCGTTGAGAAAGCTTCTGCTCCGTGGGGGGATGGTTTTGCCACGCGCTCCAGGATCTGCACGAAGGTTCGTTTGAGACACCACGGTCTGCGGCAAACTCATTGGATTGCTCCTGAAACCAATAAAATGTGTTTGCAGTTGCGCCTGCTCGAGGCTCATGCCGACCCTACATGTAAGTCATCAGTTCAGTGCAAGACAGGATTTTGCTTGTACAAAATTTCATGGAAATTCCACTCTGCAGGAAAACGGCCATAAAAGCAATGTCATGCATGCAAGAACGAAGAGGAGGTTTCTATGGACAGCGGTCTCAGTATCCGTTCCTCTCAAGCCTTCAAGAATACTATACGATCCTGCATAGCGCAAGCCACAAAAAATGCGCAATACTCTAAAATAAGCAGTTATGTATAGTTTTGTGGCCCACCCAAGCCAAGTCCAACACACAAGGCTGAAGAGCAATCATCTACGGGATCCGTGAGAAGACAGTAGCGGCCTACTTGGCACGTTGCCCCCCTTGACCAGTGTAAATAGAGAACTGTCCGCTACCACGGCAGATTTTGACAGAATATCTTCACGGGGCTGAGCCCTGAACACTGTTGTCTCCAACAAGGCCCTACAATCCAAACCTCAAGCTCCTCACGAATCCATGGTCAGCCCGAAGTGATTATTGTGAACTGGTCCTTCACCAGCCGGCCCCCAACAACTACACACCATACTACATATTTCCTGGGACTTGTACTGCAAAGTGCAAGCTCTTGAGACTCTAAACCTTGCAGGCGATACGACTCATGCCGCGCGAGATCTAATCTGGCAGGGCAGGCATACGTTGCAGCGCAAGTTGGGCGTCTGGGATCGAGGGTTTGTGTTGTAAGGCCTTGAAGGACTTGATACTGTTGGATGACATGAGCAGTGTCAGCAGTAAGCTGTCCAGACCGCGAGGCTGACAACCGTTTGGGTGACTAACTCTTTGATAACTTTTCGAGGGCAAGTGGCTCTGGATATACGTACGCTTCGGCCGGCTTCGGCTTCAGAACCAACCTCAACACGCCAAGAGGGTCAAGGTGCAGCCTGGACCTGAGGTCAAATCAGAGCTTCCCCTCGAGTCATGGCGACTATTACCACATCCAGTAATTCTAGCACCACAGACCCACCGCAGTTGCGGTTTTTTGGAAAGGTCGACGAACCATAGCTGTGAACCTGAACTTTGCGCGGTCTTCTTGGTCTAGTGTGCTAGAATCAAGTTGCCCTCGGGCGCTACGGGGAAGAACATGTCGCTTTCTAGGGTGGCAGAAAGACCCTGAAACCTCAACATGCTCATGCCTCAACCTTTTCATTTTTGCCATGGACGCCTGGAAAAGAATGTCAAGCTACTTGTGACTCGTAAGAATAGGCAAGCTTCCTTGCAAGCGCGCATGCCGCCCAGTCAAATTATTCTTAAAAGACTCTGCTGCTTTAGACAGCACCTTCAAGCACATCACTGGGGAATTGGAGCTGCGGGTGTTTCGGAATTGTAGACAAATGTCGGGAAGAATGACATGCTAGAAGAAGAGTTGCGCTGCCGCTGTTGTAATCGGTGCTAGTTGAACGCTCCCATGGGTCCCGTGGTGGTGTCTAGCAGTGACCGATCATTCTGGAACCAGCCAAGATCTTTTCAAACAAAACTGTGAGGAAGTCTGTCAAAATCATGTAGCGCACTTCAGCACCTGATATCAGCATGTAGGGCTTACGGCAGTCAACGTTCTTTAGACTAATGTCGTGGGCGTTGGCGTGCAGATTCTGGGCATAAACTTGAGGTTTAATGTTACTTCTAATGTCATTAATGTGGACAGCCTGGCCCACAAATCCTTGACTGGAAGACAATAATTAGCCCTGTGACTCCTGAGATCATGTGAACAGGTGACAACAATCATAACTGGTGGGCATACTTCCCTAGAAGGCTGCCTAAGCTCAAAACATCTCAAAACAGGCGACTGCCGACTGCTTACTGAAGCAGCCGCAAGAAGCACATCTGCGCATCAAACAAAATTCGGACAGGCAATCGCAGAAGCGAGTTCGCACGCTACATGAATTATTGCTACCCTCCTTGTGCATCACTTGAATACACTGCTCTGCCTCAGCAACTACAACAACAGCAACAACAAAAACAACAACCACCGCCGCCACCACCGCCGCAGGCCACGCCACAGGCACTGCAATTTTTTGGGGGGCTTCAACATGTGCAGGTTTGGTACATAGTTGGTAACAAGGTCACCAGTACCCACACTACAATTACAAGCACAACTACAAAAGCAGCAGTTGCAGCTGGTAAAGCTTGAGATGGTTGACCTCTGTGCAAGTCAAGTTCTTTCCTCAGGTTCGAAGCAAGTGTGTTGGCGAACTGACTTCTCACGATGTAACGGCTCCCGTGAGGACTACATGCGGCCAGCACAGCTGTAGATCGCAGCAGTTCCTAAAGGAACGGTGAGCCGGGCTGATCTTGGCCTAAGGATCAGGGTTTACGGCCAGCCTTGCCAAATCTTGGCGTGGCATGGCTTCATCAACAGCATCCTTGGGGACTATGAATCTTCAACCTCTACTTGCCTTCCTGCACAGGTTACGGCGTGTTACTGGTAGATCCTGCTTCTAACGGCAGTGCAACTTCCCGGTGACTGGGTCGATCCCTCTGGTGTGTCCAAAGATGGAACCATCGTAGAGATTTCAGCTTTCTGAAATCTACCTGGCTGAGACGACAAGTTGGTTCCTGAACAACTTAAGTGAAGTAGAGACTGTGCCGACACAGAGAATTCCCTGCTTCTGCTAGTGCGTGCTCACCAAGAATGCTTCCCATGTCTCAACAACATTGTCCACAAACACTTGCTTGTGCAACTGTGTTGAATTGTCGATGTTGCAACTTCCTTGGCTAGATTGTAGTGTTCGTTGCATTGCATCATGAAAGTAAGGAGACAACCGCTGTCGCGTATGTGGCAGCAACAGGTACCATTGAGGAGGATTTCAGAGATTTCCAGATCTCTTGGAGGTTTGAAAGGCATCCCGAAACCCTCGACCTCAAAAGCTCTACGATTCATGCCGTTGCCAAATGGCTGAGCAAGCATGCGTTGCAGCTTCCGCTTGTCTGAGGTTTGCGTTCATGATGGGAACTGTTGGATGACATGCGCTGCGCAAGGATCGGACCTTTCAGTCTACGAGTCTGATTCCTAGTTTCCGCTGCAAACTCTGTCCTGAGGCCCTTCTGTCCCTCCTGAATGAGCCACACCACGTGCAAAATCCATACCTGAACAGGCCTCAACCACCTAACTTATTAAGCTGGAGGAAGTCCCAAAAGAATTGGGAAGGGAGCCTTCAGGGTCTTTTCAAAAACAGGCTGCCAAAAGCTGCTATTCATCCATGTCAGCATCCTTAGCTCATAGGTCAGAGCCCAAGCCTCAACTTGAAAACGACATCTTCGTTGAGTCAGCTGAAACCTGCAGCCAAAGATGCTACCTGTCATAGTGATGCTTTTCACATCAGGTGTCATCTTAGCAGCACAGTTCCACCATTGACACCGCAGCTGCAAACAATCAGGTTTGGGGGGGGGCATGTATTTCGACGTATCAAGTCACTCCAACTTTTGAATGGTCTGTTTACGGAATTCTGCTACACGTCAAAGCACCTCGTTTTCAACACCGTTGTCCAGTACATCACGCACCTGGCTACCAGAGACGGTCGCATCTTTTCATGTCTGGTTATGTCAGGATTTGTCGGAATATGTCGGGATGCAAAACTACCCCCATCATCTGGACAGAAATATTTGGGCCTAGGAAACACTACTCCACACAGAAAACCCTGCACCGTTTCACATACGTGACCTCCTCGGATCCCCTACACATGTGCAACGCATGGTCATCCGCAAACCCCCTTGCCACGGAAGCAACAATCGCGAATGAAATGCCTGCAGCACGCCAGAGATTCATTGCGTCGCCAAATGCCGCCCATGCCCAGGAACCGACGTGCAGTTTTCTGCTTATCCTAGCCGGGAAATGATTGTTCTGATCTCAGTATTCATGATGTGCGTACCAGAGACCAATGATGTCCAGGCGTGGAATTTGGCGCCATCTTTCAAGGTGTTGGTGCTCGCGCCAAACATCCAAGCCGTTACGTAAACCAAAGATTTCTGCAATTGCTAGTCCAGGACTGAACTAACACTCGAAGGGTGCCCTACGCACAGCTTCTAGGCTTTATGCCCCTGGGCATGGGTTGCAGGACGGATCCTGCCAATTTGCAAGTCGAATTTGTCACCAGCAGTCGCAGAGCTCACTACGCATGCAACAAGGTTTCAATACAAACTAGCGGGTGATGAGGCATCATTCTCATGTTGTCACGACTACGGCTTTTGCTCTTGCTACGCAGACTAGTATAGCAGCAATATCGCTAGCATGAACTTCACTTCAGCATGAACAACGGCGTCAGAAACAGCAAGAATTGCAGCCAAAACGTTGAGCATCAGAGGCAGCAGCACCAGCACTACCGCCAGCACCACAACAGCAAGAACAACCACAACCACTACAACCGTCGCCACGGCCGCCGCCACTACTGCCAAAGCCTCTGCCACAGCAACCAACATCGCAAACTCCGGCTGATGTTCTTCTTCTTTACTACGGCAGATGACGGAAATCTTGCACCACTTCGGATCCCCAGCAGACTGATCTATTGGAGTATACGGTATATTAGGTGGCACAATACCGCTACCACTACCACGAGCACTTGCACTACTGGAACCCGTAGCACTACCACTACGACTACAATTTATAAACACAACAACGACAATAAGCTTTTCAGCCCCTGCACACCATTAGTGTCAATCACTATACTGATTAATGTTGAACCCTCTTTATTGTTGAGGTCCCCT
>CAJNIZ010023448.1:0-62120 GCA_905231905.1 Symbiodinium pilosum | reverse complement strand
TATTGTGTATGTATTAGGCATATGACTGTATCCATATACCTAACTTAAATACCTGTATATCTATAATTACATGTTCCTACAGTGGGAAGCCCGGCCAGCCGAGGCGGGCGCGCGCTAGCGTTTACAATTAACATACAGCTGTGGTTTGGCATGAAAACGCTGAAAGCCTTGCCGAATACAGCGCAGCATGTAGTCTCTGCCGTATGGGTTCAGGAGCTATAATGATTAAGCTTGAAGCCCGCAGGGCAAGCGGAGTATGTTGCACCACGACTACCCTGAACTCTCCGGCATGCCTTACCCTGTGCCCTGCATTGGTAATCTAGTCAATGCTACCTTACCTGGTTTGGGCTGGTCGAGGGTTAACATTCGACTTGTGGTAATCACACAATAACCTTTGGGAGAATGACGGCAAAGTGCATTTGCTGTGAGCGTGAGGCAGTCCAAATCCTAATCCCTAACCAGCCATTTTGGCAGCCTCAGATCTCATGAAGATCCACGCACCCTACCCAAAGCCCTGATAGTCAAACTCCCTTTCCTCTAGACATGTTCTCCGATAAGCCACAAGCTTTCTTTGCGGTCTGTACCCCGAAGGCGTGCATTGAAGCACTACAGCCTAGAGTTCATGCTAAGGCAGTTGCAAGAGTAGGTTCCACAAACATCTTACGATGCTACTTCTTCTCTTGGAGTCGCTTGATTGAGATGAGCAACATGCGTAGGCTGAGGTTCAATAGATTCTCTTTGCTACTGCTGCAAAACTTCTTGCCGAATCAAAGTTTCCAGAAGTTGCCTAGAATACAGTTCTGACAAAGCTGCGAGTCAACCAACAATTGAGCTCCTCCGGTCAAACTTGATCAAGGCTGACATCTTTGTCGGGTCCCCTCTTCGGTCACACCTCTCCCGTGCAGACGTGGGCATTTCAGAAAAATAGGACCCTGAAAGTTTGCAGCCTGGGCAGAAAAAGGCATCCTGCCACAAAGAAACTCATGATTTGCTGTGGCTTCTACCTGCTGAAAATACTCGCTGTTGGAAGGTAACATTGTCGCATCCTGGGAGAAGTCCTTGCCAAAGATTTGGACTGCAAGAGAGTTGGAATCCTCGTCAAAATCTTTAACTCCAGTGGAGAATCTGCCTGAAGGTGCCTCCCAGCATGGTAGCTGACTATGGGCTGCAGAAGAAAACATGGGGGTAAAGCAGTTGGTGCATGATTGTGTTCCATAGCATCGTGGCCGAAATCTGGTACCTATTGATCTGAAAACTGAAGAGGATATCATGAACTAATACAGGCAGCCTGAATTCAAATCCTACACGGATTTATATAAGAACAAGACTTCCCTCACGGACCCCTGGCAAAAAAGACATTAAAGCAAACCCTCCAGTTTTGAGTCGCTGCCCCTCCTTGACCTGGCACCTTAATGCTGAGCTCCCCGGCTTGTCAGAATCACGAGCAGCTTGCGCGTGTGCTTCACGGCAAAGCTAAGGTTGTCCAGGTTGTCAAGCTCCTCTGTGTATGAAGAGGGGTACCATTAAAGGGGTTATATAGGGGTTATATAGGGATAATGGAAAAGAACATGGAACCTACTATATTAGGAGGAGGCATCAAGGCTAACTTTTCGAGATGCGTCGGGGGCTACGGAGAATCTCAGCCACTTGGCCTTCACGAAGGCCTCGCCTCTGTGTGTGAAACCCGTTGAATGCCTAGCGCCGCTGCTTGGGGCTGCCTGACGATTCTTTGCATCTCTGGGACTCTTGAAACATGTGACCTTTGATTTGTGAAAGACAACTTCGACTTAGCAAGAGGAGCACAAACGTCTCGAAGACAAAGGTGTGGTTTTGAAACCGTCCGAAACTCAAAAACAAGCAGCGCACCCACAACTGAAAAAAAACAACAAAATATGAGTAGACCAAATACCAAGCACAGACCTCCGAACGCTTGAACAGATCATGTTTGAGGCACATGTCACTACAGTTCCTTGTAAATGTGGTGTGGGCGGCATCTGGCCTTAAAAGCTATGGCATGCAGTGTGGGGAAAGCGAAGCACAAAGCTAGCAGCATACGAACCAAGCCCAAAACCCAGAAGGCCGAGATCTCAGACCAAATCCTCAGACCTCAAAAGTGTTCACCTGTAGAAGTATTCGGCTCAAAAACCAAAAGCCTCGCACCCTGCACATCTTGGGCAGCAATTCCCCAAGTGCACTTAGCAGCTCGAAGCAATCAAACTCAACCCCTTCATCCCTTTTTGGCTACACGAGCCCGTCAAACCTGATCCCCCGAACGTCTGAAGCCCGGAGGTTTGGGTTGCAACCAGGTCGCATCGACATCCAGAAAGACGTTCAACGTGGAGCCTCACATAAGCCATTGTCAGCTGCCAATTCCGTTTTGCTTAGTCCACAAAATATGGCTGATAATGATAAATTTATGGAATGGCTTAAGCTCATGGCTTTGGAAACTTTTCCTGATTGAAAATCGAGTGATGACATGCAACCGGGCCATCAATTGGGACCCCTATCTCTCCCAAGGAACAACTGCCTACTTCAGAAGTTCGGCCCTATTCCGCTCATTGTACGTACGGTTTTAGTCCTTCGCTCTTCGCTTCTTAAGTGATCCGCCACATATGTCGCTCCAACTCGTCAGTGCAAGTGGCACATGTTGGGTTTTCAACCCACATGCTTGAGCGGCCTGCACACTTGAAGTGAAGTTCTCTCCTGAATTCAAGCTGGAATGAGATACCTAAGTCCCGCTAGATCACGGTCTAGACAAATTTGTTGAGTTTTCACTGCCTGTATGTGGCCAGCAGATGACTGAAGAAGATTTGCCTGGTGTTGAGGAGGCCAAATGCAGATCTTGCGGGAACCACCTATACACATCCCAAGATAGACGTATATCATACACGTGTTGCGGCGAAGCCTCTGGGTATTCAAAAAGGGCTTGTGTGTTTGGTACCCGGGGGGGCTCCTCTGTACTGCAAGTACTCAAGGTTGACACTCAGACCCCACGCTGAGCAGCTGCAGAACACAAATAACATATCTGAAAAACTTAATAGCCAAATCACTGTCAGCAATCCCTGTTAATCCACGGCCCAGCGTCACATATTGAAGAGCATCTTCAGGTGCCTGGCGTATGAGGAACGTCGGCATGGAATCAACGGGTCTGCTGGGGACAGGGAGCCAGGTGGTACTAGTGGCAATGTAGGCACATGCGTAGCAATGTGAGTTGAGAGAAAACCCATGCTATGATTCTTACAATCTTTGCCTGCAACAGCAGGCCTATGGGTATTGCCTGATCATCTCCACTTGAAGCCAAAGCGCTGTCAAACCTAAAGCGCAGAATCTAGCCCGGATCAGAACTACTGAATCATGCGGACAAGGTCGGACAAATAAAGTCCTATAGCGCTGCCGCAGCAGAATACAACTCAGAGCAGGCTCCAGAGGCGAAAGCACTGAGTTCGCTCGGGCACGAACATGCTATGGAAAGCTTGGGGAAGGTCAATCAACTCAGCGGCTGGTTCGGTTTTAGGGTCTGTGACTCATCCCTTTCGCCATGCAGGTGAGGCTAGGTGCACGTACATGTGTAGTGTAGTACCTGAATGAGGAACATACAGTACAGCAACCCAACCGAAAGTACAGCAGCTTGGATCACTGGATAAACTGCGCATGAAGGGAGAGCAGAAGCCAGCGAGAAACCTGGCATAATGCAGCCCGAATCCCAAAACATCAGCATTGAAAAAGGACTTGACGCCTAATTCCGAAGTCTTCGGAAAGTCACTGCCACGAGGTCACTTCACAAGTTTACAAATACTACTTGAAGAACACTCAAGTACTGGAAGCCGGGCCCTTAGGGATTCATGAAGCTAGACGAACTGTGAAAAGATCCATGCACAACGAACAGACACCAGATACACTTGCGAAAGTGCTACAGTTGCACCCCAAGAGTCCCCAAGAGCAATCCTGTTCTCCGGGCCCAAATCCTAAATTGAATCTTTGGCGAGTCCCTTAGCGGCAAGTCCTTTCTGACCCATCCCCTGAACACTAGATTTTCTAGCTCAACTCTGGCTTTGTTTTTTTGAATCCTGAGGTCTGAAGTATGGAACCTAGAATACAGAAGAAAAGTCAAAGCCAACAATCAGAGAGACAAGACAAAGAGCTCCCCCCTCCTTCCACCCAGAAGCCGGAACAAAGCAACCAAAGACAAGAAAAGCCAACAGAAAACACAACAAAGAATTGTAGTACAGAGTGCCAGTTCTCCTTTTGTGCTTCTTCTTGTTGCTTCTGCTGGCCAAGAAGAAAAACTCTCCCCTAAACCATCCCAAAACCCTGAACATGTAGCCTCACGTAACAACACGAGTCCCCCAAAACCCTGCGAAGCACCTAAACGCTTAAGCCCCTTGTCCCGATCTTTGTGCAGCACAATGGGAGCCTTGCCGACAATGCAGCTGCAGCCTTGTGATGCCTTGTAAGGATTTGCAGAGGATTTCCCAGACTGGGGGCATTGAAGAGAAGCATCTACGATGCACTATCCACCAGCAAAGCCCGATGTCGTCTGGCCATGTTAACGGCTCGTGCTCCGAATCAGCTTCCACTGCTGAACCCAAAAATACTCATGCTTATCAAAGGCCAGCTGACTTGGACACATTGCTCTGGCGGTCTTAGCTTCAAGATCCATGCCAAAACAGGGTGACAGCTTGGGCCAGGCTTGTACTTGTAATAAATACATACATATGCATACACATATACATATGAGACATTTCCATGTATCAGTATGTGACAAGTCTACACGTGACCATAGACATGGGGAGGTCAACGGTTCTGGTGGCAGTCGCACTGGAAGGTTTCAGGTTCGGGCCATGTCAGTATACGTCTCACCAACCATAGAGCTAAGTGCGAAACCCCAGATGCAGATCTGTCAATCTTCGAACACAGCTCAGACTGGCGAGCATGCTGACCCGGATTTGTTTACGCAAAGCTGCTACACTGTGTATCACTTCCAGGCCTCAAAAGAAAGAAGCGGGAAACCTAAGTCCTGACCAGCCAAGGCAACAGCACTGCCAATCCAAACTCCCCGATCCGAATGCAAAAAACGAACGTCCAAACCTTTAAATGTCCTTACAAACAGACAAGCCTCAAGCGCAAACCTAAGACACGGATTAGATTTTGGACTGTGGGTGCTTCACCGACCGTAACAAGTCTTGATGACAAGACCCAGTCAGCCTAGGCACGTCAAGAAAAGATCGTAGTGCGTCTTTCTGCGCATGTGGACGACCTTGCTAAGGCTGGAAGCAGCTTCAATCCTTCATTCCTGCCTTCCTGCTCTCTGAAAATAATTGCAAAGGCCCTGCCATTCTTCGGGTCTCAAGCTACTGGGAATGAAGAGATACAAAGCTTTGGAAGTTGCGCATGTAGGCTAGAAACTCCCAAGTAGGAGTCCATAGAACATGAATACTTTGAGACTTGCTGGGCTCCCCTTAGCACAAATGCATCGTTATCTTTTCTTCGGATTGCATTTGATTCCTTGACGGTCTCTTGCTTGCCCCCTTATGAAGCTACAATTGGGAATCTACTGCACCGTTCCACCTGAACTCTTGTGCACAAGTTGCTTTGCTGTCATCATCAGCGACATGTGCTGGGAGAACTAGTTACAGTGCTGTCGTCCTGATCCTGAACAGTACGCCGAACCTTGCCTAGTGGCGATGCTGGCTGCAGCCATGGAAAGCAGCAAGAGGGAGACGAAGCAAAAGACGCTGATAATGCACCTGGGTCAGAACTTTTGGAGCCGTGACTTAGCTTTATAACGTGGTTGCAAAGCCTCGATGGTGCTTTTCGCACCGCAAAAAAAAATCCGGGGAAGAAGGGGCGGAATTGCGAATGGTGCAGCCGTGCCAGGGAGACCCCTACCTTGGAGTAGATCCTACTCCAAGACAGCATCGATTACCAACTTCTCCTGCCCACGTTGTGCTGGAGAAGCAGTCCAGCCTGCTTGGTTTCGGCTAAAACTGTGAGGCCTGATTGATGACTCTGAACTTCCTACAGTACACCTTGAGCAGTACTTGCGCCCACGTTCTTGCACAAATGCTACCTCTATGATTTAAGCGTGTTCGTGCAGTGATGTCGGTGCCGTGTGGGCACAATCTCATTGGTACTGCAGGCTCCGACAAATCTGGCTACATTTGCTGCATCCTTCTGAAACCTCACCTCCTGTTGACGGACGCAACTAAACTCTGAAACCCAGATGCCGATGCTCCAGACCAGTCCTACATTTGTGCGTCGTCGAAAACTATGTCTGCCAGTCAGCCTGTTTGTTCCAGGCCCAAGCTATGACGGACGACTGGGACGCCTTAACACTTGAACAGACCTTTGAGATTACGCCATAGACACCAAACAAACCCAAGACCTCAAAGCTCAAATCCTGCTCTTCACAGCAGACCCGGTGTCAGCAAGTACTTCGCTGTGTCGGCTTTCTACAGATCTTGCCGTTTCAGTGCTGAAACTGCAGCGTATGGCAAGCGATGACAGGGCAGATTATAGGCTTCCAAGCGCCAACTAAGCCTAAGTACATCCAAAGTCTCAACATCCAGCTTCCCGGGCGATAATCCAAATGCGCTCAAACACAAAATGTCTAATGTAGGGTGAGAAGAACCGAATCCAAAAGGCATGCTTCACAAACTCAGGATCTATGCGCTCCACCCAGGACAGCTGGATCCTTCAATTCAGGAGACCATAATGCACATGCTTACGTGCCCAAACCTTGGCCAAGTCACCAGCCAACGAATTGACGGTCAATGTTGCTGTCTGCCAAGAGGCCAAACCTTGCTGGCCCATCAAAAATAAGAACTCCGCTCATACTAACGCCCGTCCCAGAGGTGGGGCAACTAGAGGCATCACACCAACCACTCTGCAGTAGCTTAGTGAGAGGCATACTTTTTTCTCCTCCAGCCATTCTCATGACAATGCCAAATTTGGTCTCCTCTCTGGTGTACCCCTTGTTGATCGCATGTAGCGGGGATTTCTGTTGCGAAAATACACAGATTGAACGGCGATTTATTGGGTGGTGCTGCACTCTGTTCATTGCAACCTTTGTCAGGCCAAATGTTGGCCACTACTATGGCAGTCATGACCGCTACACTGCGGAGATTTGGAGCTGTGACGAGCTTGAAATCCCTTGCTCCCTCGGCATGCCTCTCCGCGGAGGCCTTTGGCCACACAGGACACAAGAGTGGATAAGAAAAAAGAAACGTGCCATCTCATGAAACAGTTCAGGGAGGGCGCCCACCCAAAGCTGCAACATTGCGCAAAATGCGTTTCATGGACATTGAAGTGGAGGAGTTAGAGAAAGGGAGCAGTCTAGCTGACCAGCTGCCAAACTCAAACACAAAATGTGTACTTTGTACCGACCCTTGGCGTACGATTAGCGAAGCCTCGCAATAGGGGAGAGACCCAAGGATAGACGAACATAATGTATGTCTACTTGGTGTGCCAGTCGTGTTCGTCAATTCACCTTGCACTACTCAATGCTCGTGGCGTTGCTATGAACTCTTTTTTGCTCCGAACCGATGTCGTGATGTTTCGCTGAGTGGCCTCTAACATTCAATCACAAAGCCACGCAAAAAAGCCGCAGCAATGATCAGGCATGGCTGTCGTAGAGCATAAAATAGAAAGAATGAAACTTTGTGAACAACAAGCTCTAGCAGACATCACCATATATTGCTGGGCCGAGCAGCAGGCTCAGCATCAAGATCTGCACTCCGCTTACCTCGAGTTGTAAGTGGGCTTTACAGCTCCATGCCCTGAGCTGTCCAAGGCTGTCTGATCTCATTGACATTTCCCTCAACCACAGTCGGGACATGTCAGTCAGACTTCTTCTACTTCTTCGAACCACTAGAGGCCCTTCTGTATCATTGATGCTGAGCTCCGAGCAATCATGTCCACAATGTTGAGCAGCTCGAAACGCCAGCATTGATACCTTAGCCACAGGAAAGCAAGGGTTCGCCTTGATCCCTGTCTTACCGCAAATTCTCACAAAACTGTCAGGCCTGACTGCTTTCCGCATGTTTCAGTCAAAATCCTTGAAACAGTTATCTGTTAGAACATCACCCCAGTCAAGGCAACTCTCTACTTCCCGATCCTCACGCCGACCTTGATGGCACAATGGCACAGTCTGAAAGTTGAGTGCATAACCTTACTCCTGGCATGCATCTATATATTTATGTGACATGGCGATCAGGTAGTAAGCCCCACGAACCTGGACTGATCAACTGCCATGCTGTGCAGACCGTTGTCTTTTGCTGTGGCTCGCGGTGCAGGTGGAGCCAAATCTGACCTGTATGGCCTCCAAAGTTCTCATCCACCTAGAGCATCAGAGAATACATGTACTTTCTTTGCCTCAGGGAAAACCTGCAGTTGTGCCAAAAAAACAGTACAGCCCATAATTTCCCCAACCTTCTTGTCGGCAAGGGGGCTTGGCTTGTCCAATGAGCCACAGGATGAAGACGCACAGAATCAGGATGATCTGTTCATGCGGGGAGATCAAGGTAAGTCTGGTTGTGTCAAGCTGCATAAGTTGCCTTTGGAGTATTTGAGGGCCTCCTCTCAGGATGTATAAGGCTTGTTCAAAGAAAGCATCTATTAAACGTCCGATACGCTTGCTGATTGACTCCAGGGCCTTCATTAGAAGTTTTGGGATCAAGCCAGGGCTCAGGGCAAGTGACGTAGACCAAAGCCCTTTGGCTTCCCATCGAAAACAAATTGGCACATGTGATTCAACAGGGCCTTTGTCAGGAAAAGTGGGGGGGTTCTTGGTTCACTGATGAAGTCCATTGGAGCATCAGGCGTCATATTCGACACGGATAGAAGGAATGCTTTCAACATGTGAGGAGGAAATGTCAATTGATCATTCGTGCTTGTACATTGCAATGCCGCCCCAAATGCCCAGCCACTGAACATTGATCCTTCGACTGTTCAGGCTGACATGCTAAAACTCAAGCACCACAACAAGTAAATCCAACTGGGAGGGCCGCTGCGTCTGCTGTCCACCCGCAGGTTTCAATCAGTGCGGCGCTTCATGCCCATTTCCATTTCCTGTAAGCTCATAGCACGTGACGCATTCACTAATCAAAGTCTTCTGAAGCTGGAGGGCAAACACCTCTCTACACTTGCCTAAGCAGTGTTAATTATCTGAATCATCTGGAATACGGCCCCAAGACTTCTTACGCGCTGCCTCCACGTGGTTGGTGTTGTTTCTTTCGTGAAGTCTAGAATCCAAAATTCTACAAGCCTACTTGACCAACAAAATCCTATGGGACAAGCGCCCTGCCCGAAGAGTCTTCGAATGGAGGGAGAGGCCCTGAAATTGGCCTAGCAAAATAGCATGGCCAAGCGTGGACAGCTTGGAAAGCATCTATGCAATCAATACCCAATAACACGGAATAGCACGACAATCTATAGCAACTTGTTAGAGGGATCCTGTGCGCCGTAGTTGTTGCTCGCCACAACCGGAGCCAAGGATATCAGGAAGTTGCGCACCTTGAGATATTTAAGACATGGAACTCAAGGATCGGACTTAGGTTTGAATGGAACTTCCTGCTGGACCAGGAGGGTTTGGATCCCAAAGTTTCAACGCTTTTCCAAGGCTGGGGTCAATGTTTCATGTCAGGCTAGAAGTCAGGGTTGCAGAACAGCAACATTCTCCACGACCACAAACCAACCCGCATGTTGGCCTCCCTGCACATGGAAACCGTTGATCACCAAAGGAGCCAGTGCCCTGAACACAACAGTCGTTTGCTTCTCAACCTTAAGAGTTCCCTGTCTTGCTTCTCTGTAGCTTGCTGAAAGATATGTGTAGGACCCAGGCATTCCACCAGAAGCCGAACATGACGTAGTCCTGAGCTGGGCGAGGGGATCAAGATCTGGGGCGTCATTGGGGCGCATGCATTGATTTGTGCATAAACGTCAGGGGGTCATGCAAGCCGCTGGAATTAGGGCGGTTGATCTGCCTCAAGCTTGGCAGTCGATGGTGGCCAGGGCGCCCATGCGGATTGAACAACAAATCCCACACTGCATACAGAGCAATTCTGGCGCCTTCCCGCTGTTGAAAGTCATACACTGGGGAGCTTTTGGCTTGCAGTCCTCCTCAAATATACTGTCTTGGCCAAGCTTTCTGCGCAGCCAGCAAAGAGGCCCAAAGTTTTGGGAACTTCTCTGGTCTCGTGTTGATGCTCTGGAAGCGATCCCAAAGGCCCAAATCTTCAACTTGAGTTGGGATGACAAGGGCATGAGAAGAGAGAAAATGGCTTTGGCATTAGGCGCATAGAAGGCACTAGGCATGTTTGGCTTACTGACTGTAATGGTCCCTTAGAGGCAAAGTGCTGGGGAACGAGCCTAGATCCTCTTCAAAACTAGTGCAGCATCCCTTGGCACGCATTCCCTGCCTCGTCACGCCCCTACAACATGTGTTTTGGAATAGGCCCAGTACCGCCAAAATATGATGACAGCGGGCTATCATTGTTGCAACCCATCAAGAACCCCATCAAGAGACCCCTGCCGATATCTTAACCCTCATTGTGCAAATCCCCGAGGATGACTACCACACTACGACGAAGAGCACCCCTTCATCCACATGACAACCCCTTCATCCCCGCGTCCTCAGTAGTGCATCCTCAGTAGTTAATCTCAGCTATTCCACATGCCACAAGCCACCGGTCGTGACTTGGCTCCCCAACTTTACATGACTCGGTTCCCCAACTCTACATACTGAATTTTTGAACCACATTAAACCTGCAGCCCCAGCCACCATGCCCAACATGCCTAGAACCTACTTCCTACATCCAAGAAATGCATATTTGGCGCGGAGGTGCCGGTTGCATTCTTCCGGACATGAAGCGGACTGCCAGGGTAAACCTGCAGGGGATTGCAGGTTCCTTGAACAAGTTGAGCCCGAGCGGCGCCTACGTTGCCTGCAACGAAACCACAGACTTGCTTTTCTGGCTGCAGCGCATGGGCGGTGGGGTTACGCGTCCTGCTAAATGATACGAGTGGGAGAGGGCAAGATGGATACACGGCGCGTCATGAAGCAGCCACCAGAGCTTCAATGGTAGCACTAGTAACACTAGAAAGACTAGGAATTCCAGTAGCAAGCTTCGCTGCCCAAGGCTGCAAAGCAGAAGCAGCTGCTGCTTTTGCCCCTGCCAGCTCACGAAACATAGCCGCTTGCAGGCTAGCTTGCAACAGACTAGCCGGCAAAGAACTTGTGGTTATGCGTGGTGACTGGAAACATAAACTATGCTGCTAGAGGGACTAACCGTCGACCGTGGCAATAGCTGAGCGCCTAAAAATACTCATGTGGCTGTCGAATGGGAACGCCGGCGTGCCAGCAGGTTGCTGAATGAGACTCCAAGACTGACTCCAGATGTGACACGGGTGCCAGCAGGAGAAATACCATGAAGAAACACAACACTCGTCAAGAACAATTCAATTCCTCAACGCCAAGCAAGAGCTGCCGACCCTAATCATGCCCAAACCTAGTAACCTCAAGAGCCTCTGGAAAACATGGACCATCCACTCCTCTTGTTTGAAGCGGCTGCCCTCCCGATCCCTCACAAGCCCTGAATTCCAATATATCAAAACCAGGATAATTACCTCACAAGCCTACTGTGATCAAGAAGCAACCGTCAGTCTCTGCTCCAATTGCCGAGCTGCCGGAGCCCATATTTCACAGAGAGGTGGCCGAAGCGGTAAGAGGCAATCCCTCCCCAGAGACAACAGGCGTACGTAGGGTTTGCGGGCCAAACTTATGTTGGAACGGCTGCGGTTCATGTTGCGGGTTTGATGCTGGGGCAATACGTTCTATAGAATGTGGGCGTATAGGATGCATTCTGATGTGTGAGAATTTTGCGTGTAATCCGTGCTTCAAGTCGCAATTTCAGTGCAGGCGCGCTCAGCCCAGTTTCTAGTGCAACTAAAAGGCTGCCCACGCAAAGAGTGGAAGGGTGCGTCTGCTGCTTTGCGAGAAGTCAGAATATGCTGTGCACAAGGTTTTGAGGAGATTCAGGCAGATGGAGAATGGTGATATCAGAAGATGAGCACTTGGAGCTTGACAGGCGTAAACCACGCTCGGTACTTGAGCGCGTGCCCTGCAAACCCGCGAAATGACAACCGCGGCTTCCAAAATCAACTTACTCATGTATGGCCACATTGGGCTCCAGTGTCCAGGCCCTCAAACAATCATCTTGGCACAGGGGCGCAAGCTATCTATCTATCTATCTGTCTCTATATATATATATATCCAACTGTTTTGCATGATTCCCCACAGGAATCCGGGCTTGAGGCTCCTATGCTATGGTACCCGCATGTCTGCTCTGACTATATGCAGACAAATTTCAGAGTCCGGCCTGTGAGGGTGAGATAGCTGACTGGATAGAGAAGAATGGCAAGCACCTTGACCGCGAGGGGAGGGGGTGTGGATCGGGACGTCTGGCGGAGGGTCCAACATTCAAAGTCCCACTTCTGTGGAAGCCATTGTTGTCCCGTCCGTGGGCTCTCCCAATGCGGTTCCGCCCTGTTGTGTGCCGCGGCTCCCGTGTGGTGGCCAATACAAAATTGCAACAAAAATCAAAGAAACTCAGGGCAAAAAAGGGAGATCCTGACCTTGGCAAGTCGCCACCGGGCTCCGGTGTATGACTCCATGTGCACTTGGACATTAGAAGTGATCTACCCCAAAAAATATCCTCAAGGCAACCGTCAGGTAGATCTTGTCCTCAAGTCAAGTCTGCCTGCCGGCAGAAGCCGAATCCAGTCTACAATGCGCCATATCATTCCTGAACTAACTGGTTTGCTTTTGAAAATCTGGAAGTTGTCAATTTAGCTCACACGACTCACATGTACCTGTACCCGAAAACCCCAAGTTGGGTCTTGGTATTGGGGTCATTTCGGGTCTGTCCAGATAATAACTGGAATCATGCTCGTTTTACATTACATTGGGCGTCAGGATCGCTTATGAGTTGCAGGCTATCGGGTTTAGATTCGTTGAAGCTTACGGTTGCTTGGTCCTCAGCGACTGTGGCAAGCTTGCAGCATATTTACCTATAAGTCCTATACCCTACGCCCCTACAATGTCCTGAAGTCTTAGAGCTGTGAGGATATGTGTCTCTTAGGCTCTGGGCCCAGGCACGCTCAGCGCGATAAGCGTGCTGTGCTCCCCACCCTCCCAGCAGACAATGGCACCTTGAGAATGTGAAGCGTTGTTACGCGTTCACTTCGGGATATCAGGGGCTTGGATGCTCTAGGTAAGTTCATGACCTCCCAAAAGTACTCAGACCCGACTTAGACAAGTGATTTTCGCCCTCTCGCCATGGCACGCATGCCATAGCGACGGAATGCATTGAAAGATTTTCAGGAGGCTGGATCCCCTCAAACTGGCTGGCAAGCATCTGTCAGCACAAGCCCTACCTGAAACTCTGAAACCTGCAAATCACAAGTTGAGCTGCAGCTGTAAACCCGCAGACCCTGTCACTGTGATCCTCGGCTGACTTCTTCTGTGGTGGGGATGTGACACTAGCCACCTCCTTCTAGTTTGCACTCACGACGCACGGGTGATTTGCACGTCATGACTTGAAAGCAAGCCGAATTTACCCACTTTAAGGGGGAACAGCACACCGGCATAGTATCAAAGGTCAGTCCGGACAGTTCCTAGCTCGGTCCTTGGCTGTGACCCACGACACGGCCTCACACAACCTTTCAACAAGTTTGGCGGGGGATTTCCCTGCACCAAACAAGGAATTTGAGATAGCTGCGAGACGTTTGAATGCTGAAAGTTGAGTTGAAGCCTCTAGAAGTTAAACAGTCTATCCCAAGCGCGCTAAACGCATTACTGTGCGACGACATGCAGGGCGCCAGGATAAAGCTCAACACGAGAATCGAGCCAAGCTCCTTCAGCTTTACAGCCCGAGTCCTCTGCGAAGCTGCAGAGTCAAACTCCCAAAATACACCTGGACCCTCAACATCAACTGTCACTGAAGCCCAGAGCGGCACACCTTCTGAACACAGGATCTAAAAGCCTAAGTCGAAACTCGTCGAAATTGAAAACCGAGCCAAGAACCATTTGCCCGGAGGAGTGCTTTGCCGTTCGGACTGGCTTTGCAGCGAAAGCCCTCCAGACTCATCAAGCTCACCTCGGCGCTGTGCGCTGTGGCGATCTTATGGCGTAGGAGCGCACTTAGATTTTGGAACGGATCAAGGCAAGGTTACCCTGTACTGAACAGCGGCAGCAGCAGCAGCAGCAATTACCCATTGAAAACAAGCGGAAAGTACAATCATGGGTGTGATGATGCAGGATCTACAGCCACAGCTGAAGGAAGCCCAGCTTCTGTAGTCATGCTAAGGGTGTAGGCTCAGGGTGTAGAGTCTGAACGTTGGGCTCATGGAGGGCCTGAGGTCTGGCTGTTCTCTCGCGCGCTTATGCGTACCAGCGGGCTCACGTGTCTACCTCCTTTGGCAAGGCCTGCTTTGCAGCAATTTCATGTCCATGTTCACCGTTCTGACTCAGACATAAAACTGGTGTCTGAACCTTCAATGGTGCCTGGCCTTGCCGCTTTGATACTGCTGCCGTACAGCACCAAAACAGCTGACCAGTGTTTGCATGCTGAAGTTGTCTGAGCAGGACTCGACGCAGGACTGAAAGGCGGGCGCTTCGCGGACCCAACTCCCAAACAGATGCTTCATCATAGCTATGAAATCAAACTCATCCTGAAGATGTGGCGACACGAACTGGCAACGTTGGACTTGCACGGCCTACTCTGTTGTTGCCCAGGTTTGCCTTTGGCAGACATGCTACTGTGTCACCGTGGCGAGCTATCGCACACACCATAAAGCTGGCGCGGCCATCCGTTCATACAAATTTCCACAAGGGGTTTGAGGGCTGCCGGTGCAGGGTTTTTCTGCAGCTTCATGTTATTACATCGTGCAAATTGAATCTCGAGTCCCGGGGCCACTGCGAAAAACCCTGATGTCATGACTGTCTGCCAAGTAGCCGAGACGAACAGCGTGGACATCAGAAATCCTGTCTCTCTCTGCAGCCCCGGGGCGGGGCTTTACCGCCTTACGGTGAACCTTACACTTACACATCCCTGCGGCGCGACGTAGGATCTGCGAGTCTCTAGGCCATGACAGCCAACGGTCTGTACTCTACTTTCGGGCAATGGCCCTGCAATTGCAAGTGACAGGAACCATCTTTTTTGACTGGGGCACTGAGCGGGAAATGGCCAAATCTGTAAGCCGCGAAAGTGCATTTGCTTCCCTGAACAATTCTTAAGCTGTAGCAGCGGCGGTATTCCCAAAGATTGCAGCCCGTTGCATCCACAAAAATGTCCCACAATCCTTGCGAAACAAATCTGCAGGCTTAAGTGAATACACGGTGCACTATCCTTGAAATTGGATATCTTTTTGTCACTTCTGACGTGGTGCCGTGCAATGTCTGAACGTGATTTCTTTCTGACAGTTTTCTTCGTTCTCTGAAAGTTGACATCTTTCCAAGTTCTTGCAGCGGCCACAAGAGAAATCACTGTGTGAAACCCTCGTTAATCTCACATCCTGCACCATAACCTCTAAACCGAACCCCATAGCAGCCGTGCCCTCATACATGATTCCAACTGCAAAGACTCCTGCAGTGTTGAGCATGGCGTGCCGGGTGAAGGAAGCATAGAACTTCACTCTCCTGGGCATTAGTGGTAGTAGTGGCGCTGTGGCATTTTGACATTGCTAGCAGGCACCTTTAGCTACTCTATGATAAGTCTAGGTTCAGATAAAGGGGGCTGTGCCAACTCGGGATACTTGAGGTGCTGCAAAACATGCACTTTCAATAAGACTCATACTGGGCTCATGCACCACCTTATTTTGCCAAATGGGACTGACAAGCAATTTCTGGCATCCCTATAACTAGCAACTATTCCCATAATCCCTGCAACGCCTCTTCCTCGTTCACGATCAGAAGCCCGCCGTCGGCCATTGCGATATAGTCATGGACTTAAAGCTATGGCCTACGTCTCCTAATTTTCCTAATTTTCGCCCCTGTGAACCTGACCATCACGTCATGCTGTAACCCCCAACGCACCCACTGGAGTGAGGGGGTGTGGGGACAGTGGTGACCCATCCAGGGCTTTGGAACCACAAAGAGGATGCCAGAATCACCGGTGCTAATCTTGCTCAACCAATTTGTCAATTCGATGACCTTCTGAAACCGCAGCAGGTCGCGGAATGTACTGCAGGATGAAGGATCCCGTGATCACCGCCAGGCACAAAACAGGAAATGCAAGAAGCTTCACGATGTACTCCTCAGCCATGTTGGGACAACCAGATTGAAAGAGTGAAGTTGGAGAAAGAGAAGTGACAGCACACCCTCCGGCTTGTAGTATGTTCGGATTTAGAGCTTCCATTAGAGAGGGGCCCTAGAACCAGCCTTGCGACATCTTAAAAATGGTTTGGCGTGCTATCTGGCTTGGAAAGCAGCCTGGATTCTACTACCTAGCACATAGTGGGGCATCGGAACTCCTTACCCGTCAGCGTGTTAGTTTGGCGGCCTGACCCTTTTTGAATCGTGCATCCCAATCGCAGTCTGAGACTCCCATTAAATGTAAAACTCATATCTTCGAGACCATGGGCAGATGATTCTTGCATCTCCTGCTTTGAAGCGCACCAACTATTGAAATTGGATGAATTCGTTCTTTTGCCTCAGGCCTTGTCATATTTGGAGAATCACCCGCTTTGACACCTCTTAAAGATTTTCTGCGGACGTATATTGTTGCAGTGCTTACGTATCTCGGAAGAAATCTTGACGCCTGTTTTCTGCCGCCTGCGGAGAGAAGGTAGGCGTTTAGATTACGAACTGGTGGACAGCAGGTGATGAACATGTCATGAAGCCAATCCCTAAATCAAGACTCCCCAAAACGTCCACCTGAAATCCCAAGCCCAAGCCATTAACTCCGTTTCCAAGGGCGCGGGAAGAAAGGCCAGGCTTGCTGCCATGGCACTGCAAGGAATGACTTTTGACCGAACCTAAGTCACAACAAGCCGAAGGTTTGTTGTTTGATTCCGCAGGCTTCTGCTGGTAGGTGCTTTGCAGGCTTAGCCGAACATGATGTAGGACTGATGGGGTTCAGTCTTATCACTCAGGCCCTCAGTGTCTGGAATTTGCACCTGTTAGGAAGGTTACGAAGGCCCAAATCTGGTAGGACCTATTCCTAACAACTTCAAGCTTTCTTGCGAAAACCCCGGGACATACGAGGGGCACACGCGAGGCTCCTGACACAAAGCCAAATTCCTTCGCTTTCGAGCCCCGCTTGATGTGTCTTGCGCAGTCAAGATGCGGGGTGAGGTGCCGCAGAAGCCTTAACTCCTGTCACCTGCCTGTTCAGGCCCCCTCGCCACTCCACTCCACTCCACCAACCACTCCCAGTTCTTTTAACCGCCCTACACTTCATGAAGGCCCCAAAGGTGGTGGGAGCGGGAAAGGTCCCTTAGCTCAAGGCGTGTCGGGACAGGCCAGGGCTCCTTTCTCCAGATCTCCTATCGGGATCCCATCCCATTTGTGCGGTGGAAGCAAGGAGCACGACATGATGATTATTCCGTACAGTCTGAATGGGGATCTCAGAAGCATTGATAAAATCAACCCCTTAAAAGCCCTCCAGAAGCCCACTGAAGCCATGGAATGTATGGGGGTCCACAGCAATGACCACAAGAATCCATGCCTAGGCCCTGTACATCTGGCTTGTGTGGCCCCGGAGCGCACAGGAGAAGGACAGGAAGTCAAGATCCATGGACAAGACACCAAAGTTGGGGATGAATGTGCCTCACGTGGAGATTTGTCAAAACAGTCTACCCCTGTGGACCCTTGGGATCTATGAGTACCATGCAGCGGTGGTTACTTCGGGCTGTTTTCATGTCCCGTTGATGCTTGGAATCATTACTATACGTTATGCTGTAAGCTAGAGCGCCCCCAAATCTCTACAACAAATCATATGTCAACCCTTGCCTACACACACAAATGTCCGAATACACAATGCCTAAACACATTTTCATATAATTTGAGAGGAAACGAATTAGGATCCAGAGTTTGGGGTGCAAGGCTCTCAGATGTGTGGTGCTTCAAGTTTTGCGGAGCGCAGAGTTTGGGGCGAAGAGTTTGGGATGTAAAGGGATGTTTCCGGGATGTCTGCAACTTGGTGGTCGCCTCAGGTCATGCCTCTTTCAGACCCAATGATGCACTACGATGAAATTCTGGGGCTTGCGGAAACTGCGGTGCATATTTCTTAGTTTAATCCAAGAGCAAGCGCCTGGGTCTTGGGAGTCCTGCCAAGTGGAGCCATCTTGCTTTAGGTAGCGCCAGTTTGTCACCTCAAGGAAAAAGTCAGGCAAATGAGGGCCAGACCAGACCCCCTGGCAACACCAAAAGGTCCAACTGTCCTCCCCACAACCCGTGAATGCCATACCTCCAAGTCCCATCTTCTATCCTGGAACGCTCACCGCCAGGGGTGACACCCAATTGCCCAACGCGGAGGGTGCGGCGTTAAGATAAAAAGCTGGCAACCATGAAGTTCAACACTCGATGCTGCAGAGTCTCAAAAAAACTGACTTCCTGAGTCCGCATTCCAAGACCCCAAGCCTTCTCTAGACCGACACAATCGGAAGCGTTACTCATGTCAGCAGATTGGAGCGTCTGAGAATGGGGATGACATGGTAGGGGGCCAGGATGCTCATGGGCGGACCCCAGACGATGCTCAGCGTTCCGTAGACGCCGAAGGTGAGTACGACCTCAAACGTCACAGGCGCAACCTTCATAGTGAGTTGTTCGGATCGTGGTCTCCGAATTTAGGCTTGGGGCGTAGGATTGCAGCTTGGCTAGGGTTCAAAACCAGCAGACCTCGGATACATGGGTCCGATCCATACCATCCCGATTTGCAAAGTTACACGCTCCACTGCAACAAACTTGTAGTGCAAGCCTCAGCCACTCAATACTTTATAACTCTGTGCCTTTAGGGCAGCCGAAAATCAGCTGACAAGAAGCGTGCCGCAGAACAGCGCACATCGCACAGGTCAGAATATGAAGTGCCAAGCCCAAGGCTTCAAGTCTTCAAGTAGGATGGAAAAACACTGAAGCATCAGCAAAGAGCACCTACCACGTTGGATTCTAAAAACAGATTTACTTATTGGTCTTCTGTAAAGTGGTGCTCTACGTTGCCCCGATAAGCCTAGCCCTTGAGAGACTGGAGGCATTCAGCAGATGGAATCATTACCTCTATACTGTACTTCTCGGAGTAATTTATCGCTGTTTAAAATGTAGTACTTTTTAATACCGGAGGAGGCCTGGGGACCCTTGTGGAGGAGTCTACGGGGAAGAGGGGTATGTCGTGTTGCTCCTTGCATGAGAGCTGGGCTGTGATCTTCGGCTGGGTCGAACTTTCGGCACCCCGCTGTATAACCCCAGTTTCCATTTCATTTTCCATTTTCTTTTCCATGTGATTCTCCATTATCCCAATATTACCCCTATCTAATCCGTGTATAAGACTCTATAAATTGCTGGAGGCTACCAAGCTGCAGTAGCGGTCATGCCACCGAAGTAAATCGCAGTCATGATCTGCGATGCAAAAGTTGTACGGGTTGCGTCTTGGGGTATAGGTCTGTGGCTCTGGGACTCTGGGTCTAGGACACCCACGGTACGCCTAGGATTTACGCTGCACATCTTGTTCTGTGACGCACATCGGGCAAGATTTCCGTTTCGAAGGACCCTGGGTTGCATTTCGGCAGGGAAGATCGACATCTTGCGCAGTGCGTGTGCACTCGAACACACATGCTGTTTTTCTTTACACTTTACGCCCGATGTCTTTTGTGCCCGCCCCCAGAGGCTTCTCTGCTACTCCCTGCAACTCAAAACAAAAACATATCCAGGCCGAATGCCAGAAGCGTTCACACGAAGATATGCGTCCACTTCACCCCAGTATACAGACACGCGTCTTTGAACAAAGACTATTGCAGGACAAGAACTGGAGGGAACCTCTCAAACACCAGGCCTTGTTCTGAGCAGAGCTGGGGAAGCCAAGGCAGATTTCTCTCGTTCTTCAAGCCTTCCCTCTGCTTGCCAGGGAGGACTTTGAATCCTCAAATCCGAAGTCTCCCTGGAGTCTCTGCGAAAAGCTCTGAAACCTGCAATTCCCCACACCATGGGTCGAATCTCTAGCCATGCTCTATAGGCCTCAAATTCTGCAAAAGCACAGAGCAGAATGCTCAGGCACCCACTGTCTTGTTACCTTTGACCAGGGGCCAATTCGTCATCACCTCAGCACAAACCCTTGCGAGGCTTGGAGGTGTAAGCCTAGGTTACGTAGCTTCATGGACCCCTGCAGTTGGTGGCTGTCAAAACGGAACTGAGACCGTACTCAAAAGAGTGTATATGCTATAACAGCACCGATGACTAGACTCACTAGACCTACACCGCCAGCAGGATCACAAGCTGGGTGCCTGCATGCCCAAAGCAAGTTATGGAGACATCAATTGAGCATTGAAGACCCTGCGTGATGCGGTTGGGACAGCATTGAACGGACTTTGGCACATGGTCTCACAACAGCACCGCAAAGCGATGACTCTCTTCTCTGAACTGGGGATGGCTGGGCAACTTGTCGTGTCCCAAGCAGATGGTGCCATTGACAGCCCTAACCTTCCTGAATAGTTCACGCAGTGTTGAGCTCAAGTTAACGAGTGCCAAGGCGGATCTGAGAGCGGTTCGTGCATGAAGGTGATGCCAACAGAACCTGTCTGCAGCTCTGCAGGTTGTGGGCGACCCCCATGTCCATTGTGGCACTGACCCGTTCCAGCATTCCCTTCATGTAGGACCTGGGTTCCCATGCATCATACACAGCCTCAACGTGAGAAGAAATGCACACACACACGCACACACGCACACACGCACACACGCACACACACACACACACACCCACACACACACACACCCACCCACCCACCCACCCACCCACCCACCCACCCACCCACCCACCCACCCACCCACCCACCCACCCACCCACGCGCGCACCCCATGTCTACATACGACTGTGGCTGCAAAATTTTGCTCACAACTGCACCTAGTCACTAGTCTTCAAGCAAACCCAAAAGCTGACATAAAGAAGAGAAAGAGAGAGCAGGATACCCTCTACCAAAAATCTCGCTACAGTAGTTCTCAGCAGTATGAGACCTGGCCGGAGTTCACCACCTTCCTAGGGCGGTCTAAGCCCATGCAGTTGGTCGTCCTGCCTCAGCCGTAAACCGTCATCTACGCTCTAAAAACTGAAGGCAAAGAAAAAGCCTGCGAGGCCGCCGAGGATGAGAAGAAAGGGACCGAAAGTGCCTCTGTTCCAGTTAGAGCGAGCTTTGCGTGTCAGGTTTCGGGGTTGATATTGTTTAAGGTCATCGTCATCCTTCAACAGATCAAGTTTGAACTGCACAAATAATCGTGCTATCAACTTGACAGCTTTTAGCCGTTGATGACTGCAAGCGGTGTGGACTTTAGGCAAGGCTCAGGGTCTGGGAGAGCGTCGCGCGTCCCCCAAGTATTCAAACGAAAGAAGCCCAAGAGCACCCGCATCGTGAATACAAATCGCACATGGCCACGTTTCAAAGGCTTTGGCACCCATGGATTTTGAAACCCACAATGCAGAATTCTGATGTTTGGGAGCCGCCCATGTCTTAACCACCCGCAGACTCCTGGGCTGTGCGGTGCTCTGAAGCTAGAACTTTACCAGAGGCACTGGGCGCCTGACAGTCCTGATACAAACAAACAGAGGCACTACACTCACTTAAAGCCCTGAAGGCGTGCTCCCAGCAAGGTTTCATGCAAACACATTAAAAAAAAGCCCCTCAGTGTTGGAAGCTCATCAAGAACCTGTAGCACGAGTGCAGAATGACATCTTCTCAGCCCGAAGAGTCGTGGCCTCCGCACTTGGAGCATTGGCCATCCTCACACACAAGTCTTTTTAAAAGGCTTTTGAGTGAAGGGCTACTTTGGCTCTGGCTTGGCGGGGATGGTGTTGGAGGGTAATTAGGGGGAACAGCCTCAAATCTCATGCAATTTCGAGTTGGCATCGCGAAGGAAGCGGAGCGTACTTACCGAAACTTTCCTGTGTCTGGAACCTTACAGCACTTTAGCTGCACTTCCCTACTCAAACGCATACAACATGCTTTAGTGTCAAGCTGAAAGTACATGGACACTAAGATGAGACCTTCCTGCTGAAACGTCAACACCCTCAAGCCCTACTCCCACATCCTTGCAAGAGCTGTGAGTTCCACATTTGTATTTCATATTTCGCGCATGTCCCTGTGCCACCAACACTGTTCCCTGACCCCGAAGCCACAACAAGCACAACTCCAAGCTCTCGTCTCTTGTAGCCTCTCGTACCCCAACTTCAGATGGACCTTTGCAGGATATCGGTGCTGCCACAGCACTCTCCATTCTTCGCCAGCTGGACAAGTTGAGCAAACGAGGTTGACCAGGCCTTCAAACCAAAGCTTGAGTTTCGTACCCTCGTGGCTGGACTCTTCACCTCTCCTAGCTTTTTTGCACTGCGATTTGCGATCTGACTTAAAGACCAGCACCGTGCCGCTGGAACACTGCAAGTTGTGGCATGAGTCTCCTTCCATGTCTTGTTGGTACCACGCATTATACATCAAGATTACATTCGATGCGTATGCCCCCGAAAGTCACAAGAGAAAGCTGACCTCCTGCACACGTCTCCGGATCACCTCCTGTGCAGATGTCCTCCCAAGGCCAGCGATTGGGAGCTCTGAGGGCTTTGCCAGGGGCATGGGCAACAATGGCTAAGGTTTCCCGGCGCAGCTATCATCTCTCCTTTCTATCTGGCATTCCTTGTACTGGCCAGATGCTTGCAAATATCTCGCTGTCCCAGACTTTGTCCTTTCGAAATACTCACCCAGAAAGCTGCAGATGTCCTCCTTCAGGCATTTGTAGACCTGCAGCGCATGCTGCAAGAGACTGCTGAAACCAAAGCTATGCAGCAAAGCTAGAAGCGTAAGTGGCGTCAGAACGATTCCTTCAGATAGCATTGGAAGATCCACTGGTGCACCCCGCACTCTTTCTCTTGATTCAGCTCAGACTGGTCAAGGTAAGGGGCCGCAATGTCTATTTCCGATACTTTCTGGGAAAGCAAGGTTGTACCTAGCGGGAAGCCCTCTGAATCTAGAAGGTCTTCTTCTTCATTTCGAGTGCTTCTTCTGGGAATAACTCAGAGGTCCTTGCGGCCACCCAACCATACTTGTATCCGTGGCCCCCATTGAGTGCATTCGGCGCCATCAGATTGGTAGTCTCGTTGAAGCATGGCTACACCATGAATAACTTCCTCTCAGGCAAGCAACTGAAATAGGCTCCTCGTACCTGCTGGTGATCATCGTTTTGCATTGAAGAGGGTTTGGGTTCAGGGCTGACAGTTTCCATCGACATGTCTCTGCACATATTTTCAGAAGGGCGTGACCGAAGCGTCTAGAGCTGCTGTTCAGATAAACGGATCCCTTTCAATGTACAGAACTGCACCGTACTTTGAGCTCAAGTACTTGAACCGATTGAGATCTTCTGTGATAAGGGTAACATGTTGCTTGAGTCAGGGCTAGGAATAATGCAGAGTGGGCGCAGGTTCAGGACGCAAGGTTTTGAGGCATTGATCCCCAAATCACCAACTGCTGTGCAACAGCGCTGGCTGCCATCACAGAAAGAAGAAAGAAACGGCACTTTTCTGTCCGGTGCAATCTGCTTGCTGAAGCGTGCTTTGTCCTGTTCTAGACACCTTGTATGATCTGCTGCTCTTCATACCTCCTTTCTCCCACCCCATTACGCACTCAGTCCTTAGCAATGCCCAGCCACCTGGTATAGTAGCCAGGCTTGACCTGCGGGTAGGGCGCGTCGATGGAGTAGGACGTGATGTTCCCACTGTGGAAGTTGGCCATGTCCTTCTAGAGCAACAAACTTCTAGGAATGATCCGCTATGTTTTTCTAGTCAAGGGCCTAATGCCTATGCAGACCCTACACATTGACATGAAAAACTACTGCAAGATTCCATTCGAAACCTGCGCCACGCACCTTGCTGCAAAGCCTACCTTTCTGCGTGCTTGGAACTTGTTTCGAGGACTTCACCGGTCGTCGGACGATTTTCTATCGGGCGCCGCGTTGGGGAGCTCCCGGGAGTGCATGGCGATCCTCCTGCGCGGCGACTCGGCAAAGCGGGCCATATACCGAGCCTGTCTCTGCCAACGCGAGCGCCCGCATCCGATCCGCTCGTGGAATCTGGCGCAGAAGAGCACAACGCTTCCAGCCGGATTTGTGGAGGTGAGGCTGCATTGCCCGATAACTGTGCACGGGGCAGCATCCGAACTTATACGCCGGAGCTGCGCAGAGGAGGTCACCGAACGCACTTGGGGGTGTTTTGCGTTACAAGGTTTGGGTATGAACGCACTAGGGGACGGGCACCTTTTTTAAATGGTTTCGGGATGGATGCGCATGCGCAGGTCACCACGTCAATCATTATGTGGTTTGGGCATAGATGCGCAGGACACCGAAGGCACTCGGGGAAGGACAGTGCCATAGTCGGGCATGGCTGCTCTAATGACCGTATGCTATGGTTGTGGAATGGATGCTCTACTAACCGTCTGCTCTAGCGTATCAATGGCGTTATGGTTTGGACATTGGTGCTTTGGTCAGCACGGGCTCTCAGGGGACGAATGCCATTAGGGTTTGGGCATGGCTCCACTTATGATGATTTGGGCATGCTTGGGCACGGAAACACTGATGACCGCACGCACTAATCAATAGACGGCATTATGGTTTGGGCCAGCTTAGGGCATAGCTGCTTCGATGTCCTTATGCTTAAGGGGATGCACCAAACTTGATAAATGCCTCAAACTCTATGCTTGTTTCGCGCCGCTTGGCAAGAACATGGGAGCACAAAACAGACCTTTACATCCTGAACCCTCACTCAATTTTTTTGAATTTGGAACGCCTTAAGCCCCACACCCAACTGTTGGTCTTGAACCTCAAGCCCTAAGCCCGACAGCAGCTCTACGAGGCCCGCGCACTGCCAACGGCACAGGACATGCCATCTGGGCAAGGCTCGCAGACACCTTGCTTTGTACGAACAATCATGATGATATCTGTTGCAACTGCCCTTCATGTAGTGAAGATGGTTGCGACAGGAGTGATCGTATGCAGTGGTGGTGGAGGAGCTGTGAACAGTCGATGGAATAGTGGCGAAGGTGGTAGTAGCAGCAGCAGCAGCAGCAGCAGCAGCAGTAGCAGCGGCAGTAGGAGGAGGAGGAGGAGTAGTAGTAGTAGTAGTACCAGTAGCAGTAGAACGACCACGATGATGATAGTACACTCCTGGAGTGGTAATGCTAGAGGTAGAAGCAGTGGGAGGCTACGCAGCCTGCATCTCCTAAACCTGTAGAAACGAGTCATCAGCCAAGAATGCAAATTCGAAAAGATCCTGCACGGAGATCCCAAAATGAGCCCCCCCCTCAACCCACTGCCCTGAACGCTTACACCTGAAGACCCATACATCAACTACTCTAGTCATCAGCGCTGCCATAGACCCAGGGCAAGTTCATATAGAACATTGAAACCCTCCTTGTCGTAATCTGGAGATCAGCTCAAGCAAATCCAAGGCGCCATACAGGCTGCGGTAGCTCCCTGCCTGACAAACGCCTCAGTCTCGGCGCTGTCTAACTCTTCAGGTGATGTAAGAATGTCTCTAAGAATACCTGACAGGGCACTACGCATGGGCCTCTCAACTGATTTCCACAAAGACTTGTGAAAGTTGAGGTAAAATGCAGCGTGATCTTGGATCAGTGACAGATGGTTAGCATGGCAACCTTCGAAGCTCAAGCAGCTAGATGGGGTTCCCCGCATGTAGCAAGCGTCTCTTATTGCTGTGTTACCATTGCCGTGCGTCGTGTGCCGTGAAAGTAGTGAGCTCTACGCCCCAGTTATCGAACCCCTCAACTTGGAATTTGAAGTCAACCCCACACCTCGGCGCTTTCCTGAGAACCCAGGGGCAGTCTTCTATCCTTTCCGCCGCCACGAATGCCTTGCAGGGTCAGTAGGTCACAGAGTTTGGTGGGGATTGTCTAATTATGGGCTTCAAAGGCATTGCTTCACAGGAAGGGAATCTCTGTAGTTTACAGTGCATGAAATGACTGGAGGGAATGGAAGCCAGACAGGAGACAGCGAAAGCCCAATGCTGCTATCCGGGTAATGTCAGGGTCGTGAATCTCAAGGTGTCCGGACAAGCTTTTTCAGATGTAGAGATGAAAGTGCTATACTATACTATACTATACTATACGGCCTGAAGTCTAGAATTCAGCTGAGCGCATACTGTCTGTGCCACTCCTACACCCCAACCACGAAACCTCAGGACTCCTAGAGCCGGAAGTCTAAGCAAATAAACAACAACTGGGGCTCTGCAACCTAAACCTGGTCAACGTGCAGCTTGTGGTACCGTGGTAAGCCCTGCGGGGCAAGAGACGCATCCCGAATCTGAGATGTTCCTGGTATTTTGGGAGGAGTTGGGCTCGGGAGCTGAGGACTAAAGCAGCTGTACATGTCTTAATTTCTACAACACAAAAAGGGTCTCTGAAAGACGGAGCCTGATGATGAGCTGTTTGGGATTTGATCTATTCTCTGTGCGAACGTCTCGGGTTTGGGAGTATGACTGGGCAACTTTCTCGCGAGGGCCATCTTTGCAATCCTTTGAATGGTGATAGCACGACGAGGTCGCTTGGGAGTTTCTCAAGCCTGTTAAGCCCTGGGGAGGAATCGCAGTAAACTACAAGCCAAGGGTACACCCGCTTGTTTCTGAGACCCCGCTCACTGTATGTGCTTTTCTTAAGCGGGCTTCGCACTTTCGAGGCTGGCTGAGCTTAAGGTATCTAAGGCCACGAATGCCTTGCCGTCTGTAAAACCAAAAAGGCTTAAGGCTTTCCAAGTGAGACTAAACATGCGCAACAGGCATTCCGGTGCCAAACGTGGCTTTGAAGGCCACTGTGATGCAGAGAGGCTGCAAATGGCTGTTGTTGCAGGACTGAGGGCTTTGAAGTTGTGGGCTCAGCCTCAACCAAAAACTTCAAAACGGAAACTTCTGGACATCAGGGGACAGGCTACAGCCACTGATGGACATCATGGCATCTGGCCTGAAAGCATTTCCTCTCTGCTATGCGCGCACACACCGACTGTCTATCTATCTATCTATCTATCTCCCTCTCTCTCTCTCTCTCGTCTCTCTGTCTGTCTCTGTCGCTCTCTCCATCTCCATCTCTCTCTCTCTCTCTCTCTCTATCTCTCTCTGCAGGTCTTTTGCTGTATACATGTTGTTTATACAGGTTCATTCATGTCTCTTTGTTCATGTATGGGAAAACTGTCATCACGAGGAGGTATCACCCGATGCCCAAAGCCCGACGAGATCCTGTATGTTCCAAGTCCACAGCGGCGGCAAGCAGAAGACCCAACGTCCTCCCAAGACTTTGTTGCGCTGAGCGTGTGGGGTTGATGAGCCCGTGCTTGCAGGAATGTGGGGCTAAGTAGAGGCACTTTGGAGAAATTCATCCACATGAATGAAGATTCAGGCTCTGAACAATCCCACCCAGCTCCTGTTTGGTTGGGTCTGCTTCGGTTCTTGCGCTCCATTTGACTTCGGACGATTAAAAAAAGAATGTAAATGCATGGTAGGGGGCGTATGCCTAAAGCTGTGGGTTCCGGACTCGTGTTCTAGACTGTTGGAATGTAGGACTTCAAAAGTAAAACAATGGGATTTTACACGTGCACCGTATATGTAGGTCAAATCGGCACAACAACGTGGTTCGAGAACCTGTTGCAGTTCCAGGCTTTCAGATGTTTGTGCATCAGCAATTTTGTGGGCCATCTTTTTTCCTTGCGGGGCAATTCAAAGACACACATATGACAGGATGCACGACACACCTAATAAGCACATCCTGTCGCAAAATGCGCTGATCACACCGCAACACGAGTTGTTTGGCGTGTTTCAACTTAAGCTTGTACATATGTTTCACTGTGCCTTCATCATGTGGCCATCGCGAATGCTACAGAGCTAGCCAGTCATCGCCCAAGATTGTCTGTGAACCCACCCTGGCTAAATAGGGCAGAGTGAGCCCAACGAGCAAGAGGCAACTTGAATGTGCTTGGCTGCTCAGCTTCTTGTTGTTGTTGGATGGAAGCTGCACAATCAGCAGCAGCTCTCTGCAGGTTCAGCATGAACTACGTAACCCAACAATCATGCATCGCCAGGCTGACTTCTTTGCCTGACGCTTCAGCCTGATTCTGATGCAATCTGGCCTGGGGGCCACGTGTGTGGGACCTTTCTTTTCTCACCTGGCCTAACCAACCCAGTAGCCGAAACCTCAAGGTACCCAGTTGTCTTCAATAAGCTTAAAATCCTGCCTCAACTACCATGATTCCTGCAGACCTTCAACCCTGCGTCCATCTGCGTCCTGTGCATGATGGCCAGCACCGCATGCATCGCATCTACCAGCACCTGAGCTAGGCATGCAGCTGGCGAAAAACTTGGCTCCATGACGTGTCTTCGTTTTTCACAGTTTGCTTAGCATCTAAGAGAGCTCATGGGTCAAGATCGAACTCGCAACAGGAGAAAAGTAGCGCCCTGGAAGAGGAATCATATACTGCATGATGGAACCCCATCCATCTATACTCTTAACCCCAAATATTGTGGTGGCTAAGCCTGCTAAGCCCCTGCCTGGAGCGGCGGCGATGGAGTTCTTCGGACAGGCTGTACAGCTTGTAGCTCCTGGAGCATCTTGCACCAGACATCAGCAAACAAGAACGGGTCCCTCCCATGTTGTTTTTTCGCGAGTGTCGCGCCCCGGCTGCAGGTCTGGTAACCCCCGAAAGTTGCCGTCCTTGTTAGTGTCATCGCTTTTGGACCCTCGTCTCCTCGACGAGGGTCAAAAGTGTCAACGATCACAGGGATGGGGCGCCCCGTCGCTATCCTCGTAATGCCATTGCTCTTGAAAGTTTTGGACACTCTTGTTCTCCTTGCATGACAAAAATGTCTGCGGTCACGGGGGTCGAGTCCCGGGTCGCCATTCTCGTAACTGTCGTCACCACTGCACCTTCTTGTCCGGAGTGGAAGGTGGAGTGAGAAGTGGACTGGAGGGGGAAGGTGGAGTGGACTATTGAGAATGGAAAGTGAAGTGAGGAGAGTTAAGAGCGGCGAAGAATGGAGAATGGAGAATGGAGAGGGGAGTGTGGGGAGTGGAGTCTGGAGTGAAGGGTGGAGAGCGGAGAGTGGACATAGAGTCTGGAGAGCAGAGTGTGGAGACTGGAGATTGGAGAGCGAAGAGTGGAGAATGGGGTGGGATTGGAGCGGAGCATGCGGAATGGAAAGTGGAGTGTGAATGGAGAGCAGAGTGTGGAGCGCAGACTTGGCGTCGAGGGTGCAATGGGAAGTGGAGAATGGAGAATGGAGAATTAATAGGGAGTGTGGAGTACCGAGAGTAGCATGTGAAGCGTGCCGAGGAAGGTAAAAATGGAAAGTGGGATAGTGAGCGGACTGGGGAGAGGAGCGGAAGGTGAAGAGTGGAGAGTGGAGAGTACAGTTGAGTGGAGTGGAGCGTGGATTGTGGAGAATGGAGTGCGGAGAATGGAGAGTGGGGTGTCTTCGTCGTCTGTTCTGTGCATCATTTCGTGCGTAGCGCACTTCACTTATGCGAATTGTGTGTCGCGTGCACACTGAGAAATTAGCAAACTGTCTCGGATTTCTGTGCGATCCTGAATTGTTGAACCTCCTCGCTGGGCCTGGCAACATTAGCCTCAACGATTTGGGAGTCAAAGGAAACCCATGGCCATTTTGCACCGGTGTGCTTAGCCTGTTGTCAGCATTACACGGGAAAACGCGTTGAATCATGGTCGCGTGCTGTTCCTTCAAAAATGGCGTTTGCGTGCTTTTTGTGGTTCCTACGCCAGCTTGAGAGAACAACATCTTCCGAACTAGTTACAGTATCAACGGCTTTATGACTCTGTAGGGTTCAGGGGCCTAATTAGGGGCTGTGATTTTGAGTGGTCAGGGGTGGAAGCACCGGCCTTCTTCTGCGAAGCTTCCGGGCAAACAGAAGTCGCATGCTGACTGTCCCGAGATGGAAGTGGCCTTGGCTTAAAAGAGACTATAGTTTAGGGTGCTTGAAACGCTAAGTCGTGAGGATGTGGGGTTCAAAGGTTGAAGTCTTTTGTCACACTGGGGAGTTTGGAGATCTAGGCTTCAATTCCGTGTTGGGTTGGTGCTGGAAGCCGCGTCCACAGTGGCTGGGAAGACTTACTGAACAGAACTCGGCATACACACAACCCAAGCCCCTGCAGACCTCATAGCACCTGGGTCCAACAAAAACAAAGCCCGCAAACTCTGAGAAACCTCCAAATCCTTTAACTTGCACGGTAATTTACACCCTTGCTCCAAGGCACTGAGCCGGCTGTGCATTTTCGGCATTTCCTCAGCTGGAAGGCCAGACACCGAAGGGGGCAAACAGTAGAAGCAGCGGACGGGAGATTCGATGGTTAGCCTCTGCGTGTTCCGCAGCCAAATCTAAGCCTGCACCCTCGAGGACGTCCCCTTGGCATGCATGTCTTTTGGGATCATGTACATTTCTAAACTGGATTCCAAAGTACCTCAAACGCGCCGCAATTCCCACGTGCCCCGCATCTCCATTCAAAAGCCCTTGCTGAGCGCAGGACGTGGGGGTGTTCAACAGCTTGAAGTAGCCTGCTCCATGTCATGTCATGCCACGCTGCTTCCACAGCAATTTGCATAGAAAGTGCTCATTACTGAATCAAAAGCATGATAAATACATCGAAAACAGGGTTTTGTATGATTCTGCTGGGCGCACAGCTATGCCATGCTCCATGTTGTCCGTGGTGTCCGCTTTCCATGACCTGTCTGTTGAGCCTCTGAGGTCTGTGGATGAGTTCGTGGCCAGGTGCCACTGGCATGCCATAAAGCAGGGTTCCATGCCCAATGTTAAAATGCAGTGCCTCAAGCGCCACTGCTAAGACACGCAGCTAGCGACAATTATTCCAAGAATGGTAGAAACCCAAATAATGCAGAAAAAGTTCATGCAGAGCTTTCAGGCGACAAGGAAGGACACTTTTGTGGTATGGCACGTTTAGGCGCTCTACGACTCTACGCGCAGGTACGAATGTTGCAGCTTTGGAGCAAAGCTCATCTATGGCTTCCAGGCTTGGCTTGTCCTGGTCTCAACTTGGGTACTTGGATAGGCCCTCATAGCCTTGCCCCTTGACACGTCGTCTGAGCAAAGCAGGGGTTCATCTCCTTACACGGGCCTGCATCCCGTACAACACGACTGGGGCTGAAGTATGACATGGATTTCTTGACAACCTTCCTTGGCAAATGCGGCCTCTCAAGATCAAAAACATACATATGTGTAGTATGTTTCTGTATTATCTTTATGCGTATGGACCGTATGGATGTACAACTGGTCTTCCGCTTTTTCCGGACACTCCTGGCGATGCCACATGCATCCAAATCCCTGATCGCATTTGCAAAGAGAGCACTATATTCGCCAAAAGATGAAGATTGCTGTCTTACCAGCTCAATTAACTGTTTGAAGGCAGTGCATCGGCACAGCCTTTGGGGGACATCCCCACTATTGTAGCCGTTGCGCGTTTCATGTGGCGGGCCCACAAATATGGTGGTGGGGCTACGGGCCGTGCTTCCGGATTCAAATCTCCAGAGTTGGACACATGCATGTCGTATTTCATGTGTCAAGGCAGCGTGCTCAAGGGGCAACAATGGTACGTCATAACCACTAACAGTTCAGCATCTGCTGCAATGCAGTCAGTGCTAAGACCCTCGCTACCCTGGCATTCGAACCGTGGAGCAGCATTCCAGGAACCAGACAGAGATCCGTTTTTTGTAAACATAATGAGCTGAAATTTCCATGCTTCCGCACCAAGGCGACCATCATGAGACATAAACATACAAAACAGAATGCGTGTGCAAAACGCAGTGCCATGGATGCACGAAGGAGTTACGTTCGCTTGTAACTTCTAGCCAGTAAAGTAGCCCAATTGCTGTACTCAACCTACCTATACCCCACCATCACCTGCTTTAAAACAGGTCAATGCTCAGAAGCCCGGTTGTTTAAAAGAAAGCTGGGTCTTGGAAGGCATGGAGAAACCGGTTTTCCACGACGGTCGTTTTCAGATTTCGTACGGGTCGTTTACAGGTTTCGCACGGGTGTGTTTCCTTTTTCAGGCACAGGTGCTAAAGACCCACCTCGTTCAGAATTACTTGCTGTAAAGCAGGTTAGGTTCTGGAAGTCCCAGGTATCGGCAAGACACTCATGAAGTGGGTGCTGAAATTCAGGCCGGAAACTTCTCCCTCACAGCTCTACCAACGGCATGAGGAAAAGAGGCAGTCTGAGTGAATCGACAATAAGTTTGAACAAGTCAAAACCCTCATGGCCATACAGAAACTGCCCTCAGAAACCAATCCAAACATTTACAATTCCAAAGCGCCACGTGCCTGGTGTGCAGGCGTTGCATGTGAATCGAACTTTTGGTTTGCCGAACTGGTTCACATACTCCTCCTCGTGCATGTGTTGCAGGAATGAAGAGGCTTCGTCAAGTGGTGGGAGTTCAGGATGAGAGTTCAGCAGCCCCGCCTATAAGGATGATTGCGAGCGTGTTGCGACGTATACGTGAACATCTGAATAGTCTGTGGTACGGCTTGTTCATAAACCTCAGGCAGAACAAGTTGCCGGAATCCTCTACTCAAGACTCCCACAGACACTAAATTTCTCGGCCATATCCTCCCCCAGACACCAAACCCATGCAACTCAGAGAAAGTGGTAGCCCTATATTCCGAACCCTGTGCCCTGTCAAGGGCATACTGCGTTCTACCGTAATCCGAAGCCCTTTTTGATTCCGTAAGCGCTGCCATTCTGTAATCCTACTGGGTATGAGCGTCCAGCCTACTGGTTAAAGATGTGTACCTCTCTTCATGTCGGGGCAGTGGCCATAAAAGGGTTGAACCGGGGACCAGAGGGTCAAAGCCTACAAATTAGCCACTTGACCTTCAAGCATCTCGGACCAGGTGACTAGTAAGTCATTTAGTTGAGTGTTTGTTGTTTACAGCATAATCCGTAAAGGCCCTGTAGGGAGAAAGGACGGAAACCGTCCAAATCCGTGACTCCCCCAGCTATACGGGCTAAGGATTGCTTATAGGAACGGTCAAGTTTTCAGGACGAGAGAAAAGTTTCTCCTGAAGGGAAAGGGCGCTAAAACACACACCTGACAGCTGATACACCTGGCCATCAATCCCCTTGCCTCTGCTACTCCCTGGCTATCCGTCTGACGATTTCTCTAATGCCCTATGACTCCATGCCATCTGTGCTCCATAAAAGGAATTGCATAGGCTTGATCAGCAAGTGCATGGTGTGACCACAAGATCCACACGGATTCGGTGAATGCACAGTGGTTTAACCAGCCGCGCCAATGAGCTTGCTTTACCCTCAACCTCAAGAGTTGTAGTGAACAAACCTAGATTGGAAGAACTTGCGCATCAATCCCCAAACCCCACCGAAGCCTCAACAAGCTCGGTGCCGTTGAAGCAGACCTTTCCAAGAATGCGCCGATTCTGACTGAGGATCTCAGATTGAGGCTTGGGATTTGGGGAATTGTGTGAACTGCACTGACCCATGTTTGTACCCAGGATACTTCGTGCATTGAGGCGGGTACCAAGAGAAGCGCTGCAGACTAGCTTTGCCAAAATCCCTCAGCGTAAAGCCCTTCACATTAAGTTGTTATCATGTTTTAGCCTGCAATGCCAAATCGCGGAAGGACAAATGCCTTGTGCATGCACTCTTTAGCAACACGCACACCTGCTCAAATGTAGTCCTGCACGCCAAAACCATTACTTGCTGAGCCTGCGTTCTTGCCTTGGTTGGTTCTGGTCCGGCCTCCGGTGCCACAGGAACGTAGTCGGCCTCGGCGTTGCCTTGACGTGCATCACAGGCTTCATGGGTTGGGTGATGCTGCAGAGATGCTACCTAAAAACGCTCATAGCTGCGCTGATTTTCCTGCCATGCTGCATATGTGCCACGTTTTGCATCTTCTTCCGTTCAGGGCTTACTGGGCTGGCGATTCGGTCTTTGCTGGGTTAAGGTATTGCAGGTTGCCAGTTTGGTGCCCGCGCATTCACATAAATGCAGGTTGAGGCTTCAAAAGTCTCCAGAATCTCCTCCAACATGGACGGATCATCTTGGGTAGCTAATAAATAATAAAGTGGTTACAAATAGAGCGAACTTTCGGCCCAACAGAATAATACAAAGGGTAATGAATCGAGCGACCTTTGTCCCGTAAGGAATAATAACGAGGCAGAAACGGCATAGTGGCATAGTGGCATGCTCTGAACTGAAAACCGAAGAGTGTGAACCCCCCAAAAAGTTGTTCTCAAACTTGATTGGGGGACCCCTTCTTGTTTGGAATCGGGGGATCGTGTTTTTTACATTTTTGACAACCACAGGCATGCAAACCAGGAATCACAGCTCCGAGAACGACGACAGTTCTGCATTTTACGGACACTGCAGCTTCTGCAGGTGCAAGAGATTAGCAATGCATAGCAGTAGCAATGCTAGTTTTGCACAGGCATACGGGGCGTACGGGTTGTACGGGTTCGGGTTCGGCCTGGGCTCATGATGCAAACGAATTTTGTTTGGAAGTAGAAGTCGTGTCGATAAACATGCGAGAAGTCACAAGCGACCCCTCTACCCCGTTCAAGCCCCCTGCCAACCTGCATTCAAAACTACCCCTCGATAACCTTAAGCTTTGAACACCACAAAAACAGACCAGGTCACCTTTTTGCCCAATGCGTTGGATCATGCTGCTCCTGAGGTTGGCATTGATGGCCTCAGAGCTAGGCCCTGCGGCCCAGGAGTATAGGCGCTCAACTTCGGAACGACAGCGCTCCGTGTTCCTCATGTAGAAGCCCAAAGGATATCTCTATTGATCAATTATGACTCGAGGGGGTGGCTGTGAGGGAGATGTGACCCTCTGAGTCACACGGCCGAACGCAGGGGCTGTCGACTTTTGAACTTCCAGATAACATCAAATGATTGAATGTCGGCTGCCATGCACCAACACGATTGTCAATGAAGCATGCCACAACACATGGACCCGAAGAGATAGTGATGAGTACCAAATCATTGACAAGATTCTGGTGAGGTTGTGTGCAGAATCAGAAAAAGTGAGCACGCACCATGACTATGACTCAAACACTGGACCCAGAGGCACGCCTGCTTGCCAAACTTGGGCCTCTCGAAACAACATGATGACCCTGCACATGTGCAGCGTGCTTCCCAACCACAAGCAGAGAAATTAGATCTTTTGAGGTCGGAATACCAAAATTGTAGAATGAACCTGGAGAGGGAAGAAACATGAGAGAATGGCACAGAATACCTTTAACGGCATGGAAAAGCATGAAGTCCGCGCGGCAACATAGCCGACTTCAGAGACGGAATTCTGACCAGCATCTGTGAAGCCGTACCTGGGCGACACTGGGCAAGGGGCTAGGAAGTCCTGGGCAGAGTTCCAAACACAAGATCCAGAGCTGAAGCTTTTGAGATGTGGTCCGCCAGGGTTCTGAAAGCTCACACTCAGCCACTGTACAAGCCCGCAAGTCATAAATCGTTCCAAACAGAAGGCTTTAACCCCAAAAACCACAAGCAGACCGCATCCCAACCAAACTTCCAAACCTCAAGCACTGCAACTGCGAACAGTACCATATGATGCAAAACTGTTAGAGAGCCAGACTGGAACAACTGGCGCCACAGGCGGACAACTCCATGACAGCCCAAAACTTCCTGGAGGATGAATTGGCAATTAGAAATATGCGATTTGTTGGATGCCTTCGAATACGCAACAAGCTTCGAGGAACAAGTGGGAGACACTCTGCCAGAAAGCGAGGCTACGAAGATGCTCCTGAAGGGCTCAGAGTGAACCCTGAGGGTTTCACAAGTTATCTTTCTGCGATATGCCCCAAAAAAAGGTCAGCGCCCACACTATAGCTGGCGACCTATGGAAAAGAGGAGAATGCTTCCAAGGAAAGAGCAGCTGAAACTCGTTTCTGCTTAGTGAATCGTCTGGCCCTTACCGTCTGGATCCCTAATAGTTCCGGTATAGCTTCCTGGAAACATTACAGCAAGTAAGGGGCCAAACTTGAGGTTCAGCCGACGGGCCGATGGCTGCATCATGGTACTTTGCTACCACTACATCACACAAAGGCTCGCCAAACAAAATCCAGACTGACAAAAGAGCTTCACAAAGAAAAACATCGTGCACTGCACTTCACGTCAAAACCAGATCAGAACGAGCACTTCTCACTACATCACTGGAACCACAGCATGTGCAAAGTCTGCGGTTTCATGTGAGTTGCAAACCCTATCAGAAAAACCATCTAAACTGCGCAGCGCAACTTGTCTCAGAGCAGCAACACGACCATACCAGGAGCTTTTGCTTGCAAAATTCTTACCCATTTCACCGACACTGAATCACTGCACATATTGCAGCAGATCCAAAGCAACCCAAGAGAAAAGGTGTTCAACTTGCGTGCCATGCGACTGCATGAAAGCCTGCGCGCGGTCCCAGGCTTCATTATCCTGCGCAGAAAGCCCCTTTTTTTCGAATAAGGCAACAGGTGAGGATGGGACATTAGAGACTCTACTTGCCTCCGACCCCCAGCGTGCATCCTTGGGAAACCTTTTACAACTTCCCACGGAGGCCGCACCGCAGAAGGTTGCTGAACCTGTCATCATTCCCCAACAGCTGGATTCTTCCATGCTCCAAAGCAAAAGCCATCCGAAGCAGCCGCAAAACCCAACTTAATCCTGAACCTGAATAATCTCAAGCCCTAGCGGTGGATACTGAAACTCCTGCATGGGCCTAAGTATTTGAACGTCTGGCATCGTGGTACTATGGTATACTGGGTCATGCAGGATTTTCAGTATCAACAGAATCTCACCTTCAGAACACAAGGCCGTGGGGCCAGCCCCTCAATGAAAAGAATCTAAACTAAACAAAGTAGAGACCCTGGAGGCCCCGAAATGTGAGACTATCTTGTTCGGCAAAGTATTCTGAATCAGACCCAAGCAGCAAACGCAAACCCCCCATGCCCCGCCCCAAGCAGTCCACGTTCATGAACAGCAAGCGCCGGAAGACTTCCTAGCCAGAGTGATATAACAGCTGCATAGCTCACTGCAATCACTAGGTGCCCAGAACAGCTTCGTCTTTACGTGCGGATGGCACTTTCCAAGCATTGCTGGAGCCCAGAAAGCTGAAATGACTAGACTCGTGCTGACATGCCAACAAGGCCCTGGATTATTGGCTATGTTGAGGCCCCTGAATTTCGTTGGGTATCCAGGACCTGTCTCTGCGTGTGGGACTTTGCGTTGCATCAAGCCCAACTGCGTTGGTTAAGGGCCAGAAGTGCAGTGAATGGAGAAGCTGTGCAGTTTCCTGTCGCTTGGGGTGTTCGGCCTTGTAACTCAATGGCTTGCCACATTTTCTTTGGGAAGCCCTTCTCCTTGGTTTTATGTTGTAGAGATGTTGCTGGTGACAGGTGCACACATGGCGCATGCACCTTTCCCTTTTTCAGATTCAAGACTAGGTGCACTATAAACTGGTGTTGGGGTGGTTTAGGGACGCCATGTCGAGCGCAGAATAAGCCGTTTTGGTTCAGGCTTGGCAGCACAATGCTTAAAAGCTAAAATCCGGCCGGATTCCGGATGATCCCCAGCGCTCCGACCACCGAGACCTACATGCCCTGAACCCTCAACACCTCTTCTGAGGTCAAGGCGTAGGAGCCACCCGTGATGGTGTACGAAGACGGCTCGATCTTTGCTGCCAGCGTGTCCCGGGCACCTGAATAAATCTTGCAAAGGCCCGGAAGGCGTCTACGAGAATTGCAGGGTCTGAGGATGCCTCAAGAGTCATTGGAGCCCAGAAAAAGGCAATAATTTGGGCAACCCCCAACTCGATGCTGTTCTGGAAGATCATGGGTCTGGGCTCTGTCTGAGGAATGGGGGGCCTAGAGTTGTGGCAAGAGGGTTTGCCAGCTCGTCGCTTTGGAAGACTTTGCATATCTCATCGTTGTGCTGGACAACGTCCGCGTCGCTTTGCAAGAGCTGACGTGAACTCAGAAGAATGCAGCACAAGTAATCCTGAACCCTCTTTACTCTCGCCGACCAATGCCCCTCCAACCTCAGAGCCGGGCGATCTGAGCCAAAAATAACCTCCGGTTTGAATGAGAGCCATCAGAGCTCCCTGGAGAAAGACAATGGTTTCCAAGTAGGACCCACAGTTGGAGAACATGGCTGGAGCTGTTAGCAGCCTTCGGCAAATCCCTTAACCCTGCACCTTGCAACCTGAACCCTTACAACACTCTCCTGGGTGTTTCTGGAATTGGAGACATGGCATTGAGGTACTGATACTCGCCGCCCCTACGACTAACTCCACTTCTAATATGAATAGTACGCTTCAAGAGTCCTACTTGCAGGAAATCACCCGAAAGGGAGCTTTCTCACTACACCAAGAGGAGGGCTGTCTTTTTCCACGTCGCTCATCGTCGTTGTGTGGAGTTTGTGTAATTCAAAAGCCGTTTTTAATCAGCGGGGGTGGGGACATTGTATCATGAGGGAAAAATGGATTTGTAATGAATCGAGCATAGTTTTTAGCACCCTTTCCTTTTCAGTCCCAACTGACTGCTGACAAGGGGCCTTTCACCTTGTCGAAAGCTATCCGAGCTGCAGTTAGCTTGGCTGAGTGCTCAACGAAGTATGCCTGAGGAGCAGCTTGGGCCCGGCAGATCAGGATGACTTGTAACCCTCACTTGCACCACTCCGCTTTGCAGACACCCCCTGCAGTTTGGTCCGCCGCGTGACGTAGCCAATGAAAGTCACACCACCATGGTCTGCAAGAGTCCACTGCACGATCTTCCTTGCAATCCGGGATGGCAACTCGGGAAAGGTCAATGGGGAGCCCTCTTAATTGATCTAATGAGGGAATGTTGATCAGATTGGCGCCTCCTATGCCATGCTGTCCCAAACACCTTCACATGGAAGCGCTACCCGAGATGGTGCTCCAGCTGGAAAATTATGAAGCTTCCCGAGTGGGCAGGAGATACATGTGAGAAGGTGCTGGGCACGCTTTCCTGTCACATGTGGCTTCAAGCTTAGTAGCCCTTGAGCGTAGGGCGTAACTCTACATCTTACATCATAATAGCAGAGGCTCGAGATGGTTTCTGCATGCGTAGGAAGGTTGTCACATTTTGCAGAACGGTGTAGAACAAATGCGTCGGTGCTGTATTTCATGGATTTATACTACAATCATATACTTCTCGTCCCAGTCGTCTCTTTTGAATCCGAACTTGCAGTCTCGCCCCTGCATCTAAGGCCTGTCAAGGGCTCCGGGTGCCTCAATAAGATCTTACTGTAATCAGCGAACGGCGCGGCGTCTTTGATGGGATCCTGCCTGCATTCTCTGCACTCGCATGATGGCTTTGTTTTTGACTAGTCGTTGCTCCATGTCACCCAACCGCTAGCATGACTGTGATTGCCATCCCTACATGACTTTTCTCCCCAGCACTGTGACTTTGAAGCCCCAGCAGCTCATCATCTTCTGACTCCATGTAGCAGTTTATGGGTCGCCTCAGTGCAAGCATTCATGCAGTCCTCGTGCAATTACTTACAGGATGCAGACTTGCTTGTGGCAACGAAAGGTTCAGGATTTGATCTCAAGACACTTCTTGGAAAAAACAATTCCGGGTCCTGAAAGTATCAGAAGTTACTGCGTAGGGAGCATGTTTTTTTTTCCGTATCGGTCGGCTTTTAATCTCGGAGTTGAGAATGTATTTGAGACATGTCAAAGATAGGACTACGTAACAGACGTAACAATGAGAGCTTGGACTAAGGCAATTTAAGTTGTTGGGCACAACACAGCTGCTGGGAAACTTCAGGTTACGATATGGCACTGCAACAGCAATGGCTCCGCAGCTTTTGGCAGGTTTCCAGGTCAGAGCCCAGGGACTGGGTCTGGATAAAGTTGTCGACATCCGCCTTCGCGCGCCAGGGTGCGGAGTCAACGCAAAGATCGTGCTTGTGATTGGACTCTGTACGCCGGCTCTTAACCCTGTGCCAGGCAAAGTGGGAGCCATGGCAAAAGGGAACCCTCATTGTGTGATGGGCAGCCGCGGAAAGTTGTTGAAGAAGCTGGGTGCTCTTTTTTCTAAGTATCTGAGAGCCATGCTACTGCACAGGCGATGGCAACAGAAAAACGTGACCCTGTAAGCCCCCACAGGACAGCACTGCAGCCCAAAGATTCCATGAAGATAACCTTCGGAGGAAGAGCAAATCCTGCAACATGTCCGTGCTCGCTCTTACAGACCTGCAACGAACGCTTATACACAGCTGGAAGGCCCCTGCACAACCCTCACAGAACATGGAGTAGTTTGCGACATCCGTGGACAAGCCCCTGCAATAGACCCAGCCTGTGTCGTCAGCGCTTCCAGGTTTTGGTTCACGGTGTGGTCACACACGGGGAAGTCCTCTGTAGCATCGAAGCCTCATCGCTGAAAAGCATTTTGATGGAATTCCAAATTTTAGTGATCATCCGTGTATGCGTGTTCATGTTGGGTTGCAAATCGGGCGACCTGAGGTCACGTTATAATGACCGACTGTTCGAGGCCCGAAGGCGGCAGTACTCTCTCTCTTCTTTTTTCTCTGAAGGGTCAGGGTAAAGAGGCGCCGTGGCATACGAAGCTGGGAGTACGATAGAATTTCAGAATTTTTCGGGCGCTCAGTGTTGTCACTATCATATCAGCTCTTACAGGAATCCCGAATCCCCTGCGGGGTCTGGCTGGCGAACAGCATGTTTATCATACACGGTTTGGTGCCATCATGACCATGGCAGCAGCACTCCCCTAGAAAGTCTTAATGGAGATGGAAGTGGCACTACTATTTGCGAAGCGCGTGTCTACTGCAGCTCAAAGATCAAGTCAAAACCCGGGCCAGAAAGCTGCAGGGCAACAAGCAGTGTCCCTAATTTCAACAGCATCTCATTGTATGCCGTGAATGCCTGCCATGCACATGCCTGCAGTATTAAACCGGCACTAAACTCGAAAAAGCAAACGTTACTCTGTCGAACGAACGTTCTTGCGGGTGAAAGCCCAAAGCTTGCATATATGGCGTCACATGCTGCCCCCATCGCTCTGCGGTAAACGTACTATGGGAAAGAATGGCTTTTACCAAGTGGCCCGCACCTCAAACTAAAACTCAAACCCAAGCGACCAGGGATGTACACAAGCTGGATGCAGGATCCCATGGATCAAACACTCAGCCCTAAGTCCGGCTAACGGACTTTTCCAGCTGAAGCCCACTGTGGATGTGGAAGCCATCCAAGCAAGGTTCGTCATCCTAAGAAGCTACGGAGTCTCATCAGACAACACATGACCCTGAACCCTCAAGCCCCCAAGACCTTCTCCCCCACCACACGGAACCCCAACCTACCCTGACCACAAAATCGGAGGCCACAAGCTGAAGGCTGCTGCCCAAGTACCATCCATAACCACCTGCACCACGGACTTCGGCTTCATACGCTGATAAATTTAGGGCTCAGGGCTCGCTCGCTTTGGCGGCGCAAACCAGTTGATGCGCACAAAAATTGCGGGAATCCGGTTGAGATTGTAGCAACTTGTTCTGGCTTCGTGACAATAGACAAGTGGATAAGACCACCAACAGATGGAGATAGGGAGAGGGATGGAGAGGGAATAGCGTGAAAGACAAGAGAACCTGAACAAGCCTTGGGTCCCATACCAACAACCGTATCACATGTGTGACAGCATGTCCTATGGAGGCCCTGCGGAATGTCTATCTTACTCGGTGAGGGTCCGCAGAAGAACGTCACACATCAAGAATCTTGAATCTGACCGCAAACCCTGTGAAATGCTTAAATCAATATTTAACAAGGCGGACCCCTGGTCGCTAAGTCCACGTTGAAAGCCTGGCCCTGGTTCTGCCAAAGGAAGACAGGAACCATGAAAGGAAGCTCTGGCAAAAGGTCCAATGTCGAAATCTCCCGAGCCACTCCTGAACGCTTCAGCACACATCCCAATCTCAACAGCAATCCTGCAACCTATTGGATTTACAGAAAGGATCGACTCCCTCCCGGCGGACCTCGGCGAAGAAATCGTGAGTGCCAGATGCTGTACCAGGGCCATAGATGTTGATGGGTGTCTGCACGTCTTGTGGCTGGTAACAGGGATTTAAGGAGGCTCGCCTCTAATGCCTAGAGGATTTGACTTGAAAGTCGCTCCTGATGCTGTAAGAATGCGTTCCACCTGCGTGACGCTATTTGCGTCAGCCTCTCGCCAAAGACAGGAATTTTCCATTACCCTAAGTAGAACCCCAGTATACCATAACTATAGTAGTTTACATTTTATTTTCCATTACCATTAAATGCAGGGCAAAGACAGGGAGATTGTCAAGAGGGAGCTGTGGGCAGGTGCAGCTGCTCAGGGTGCCATCGACCGTCACATGATTGTTTATACGGGGTTATTTAGGGGTTGTATGATGGTAGTGGTAGGCAGTGATGATGTAGTAGTAATCACCTGTTCCTGAACTGAGGCTTACTTGATCTGGCCGAACCTCCTCGCACTGAGGGCTGAGGTCACCTGAGCAGGTACGTTCGGAAAACAAGTTGGGGATCTAGGCTTGAATGCCGAGATGTCATGGGCTGAAAGGTTGAAGTCAAAAAAAGCTCCGTACAATGATCCTAGCTGAGTGACACCCCCTTGATTCGAAGGGTTTTTGAACAAAGACGTCGACTACTTTAGAGGAAGACGCGATTTCGTGGTTAAGAACCCTCTAAGATGAAGAAAAAATCGCAGCGGTAAACCGTGGGAACGCATTCTGCGTCAGCAGCTCAATTCCAATGGTTTAAGCTCTAGCTCGTAATCCTAGAGTCTTAGCGAAAGCTCCAATCAGCAAACCTTAAATCCTTCATAAGGAAGGTTTCCATGCGTAATCAGGCGTTCAGATTAAAAACGTTTTGGCTCTAGGAAGACTCAATCACTTAGCTGCTCATGAAATGAGAATAGAAGAGTTGATTCCGAGGCCTGATCTGCTTCTTAAAATCATTAGGAATGAGAGGCTTAAACGTAGCTTCCTTACCTACCCCTTTCGAACCTGGCGTGAGGATCTCGCTTCAAAATTATGGAAAACCCCAGCAATAAAGTCATGGAGTTTTGGCTGCGCTTGCAATCAGACAACTGGTGCGGAGACTGTTAAAATGAGAATTCAAGAGGTGATTCCGAGACCTGAGCTGCTTATGCAACTTCATTAGGAGTCAAATTTAAAGGCTCTACCCAAAAATCGGTTTTCAATCAATGAATATCTAGTTAAAATCCGTCTTGCAAATTAACATTCTAGCTAGAACCCCTAGTTGGAATCAACTCCAGTCTAGTCAGAATTAGTTTAGACCTAAGGCGGTGGTCCAAATATTCCTTCTTTCAAACACAACTGTCGCGGACCTCTCGCATGCTTTCGCACACGCCACTTTAATGAGACTTGCGGCAAACATCCTACAAACCCTACAAGAGAAGTGGTTACAGACTAGCCATAAACCTTTCGTCATGCTTGCGCAAGCCGCAGTTTTGCTTCATGTGGCCCTGGGCTTAAAAAATTCTTAAGCATGAGTGTTTGGACGACCCTCCTACAAGTTCAATTTACTGAAGATCAGTTTAAACTCAGTTTGACCCTGATGAGAACAATAAGGTTTCAGATTAATCAAGGAAAACATTAAATTTACTTGAAATCAATGTCCGTTAATCAGTTACGGAACTACTTCCAACACCATCTTCTTCCTCCTACTCCTCTATCTCCACGGTCGAACTCTAGCTGTACCGTCCGATGTGGGATCAGTGCCTTTCTGCAGAACTGGACTTTATACTTTTCACTTTGGGAGCAGCGTCCTTACTGTTGAGAAGCTTTGATTATATTGGCACAGCCGCTCCATTCCTTGATGCCGTCACCATCGTCGTTAAGAAGCACCTTGGCGGAGATGTCTCATGAGTGGGAGATCCTTTTGGAGCTGGCCCTAAAGGAGTTGATCACCTGTGGCACATCGAAATTGTTGCTGCCTAGCGATTAAAGCCTGAATACATCCCAGTCCAAAGCCCTGCAGATCCCAGATGCATCCTGGAAATCCCGGCAAAGCCGCAAGTAAGCTTCGACAGGGTCCTTCCCAGGGCTTCATGTTGATTGTGCTGAGGCCCATAAGCCCTTACATCCCCTAAGCGAAAGGTTCAGTGAACTGTGAATCCAGAGGTCACTCAGCCGAGGCACAGAAGCCATGTCCAACCCTTGGATTGTAGAGCTCTGGATGTTGATGGGTTTCTTTGAAGAGGCTAGCTAGCTGGTGAAAAAGTATGTTGCAAACCCTATGACTTAATCAGGTGACCTACAGCGCTACGATTGTAGGAACTCATAGAAGCTTCCCAGGTCTTGCTCCTGGAAGCGTGGGAACATCAGTGGTTCCACTCGCGTCCCGCAAAAATGAACATCTTTGGGGAGACCCCTGACCAGGAGGCTACTCTGTTCCATTTCAGAGGAGCCGCCAGCTGCAGCAAGCTGCGCGTCGGTCATATCCGTGAACATCCACCCTGAGCGTCAAGAGGACATTTGGCGCACGAAGCTACATCCTGGTTCTTTCATGGAAACGCACATTGCAATACCCTTGCTTCAGGGTTGCGTCTTAGGAGTCTTAGGCATCTTCGGTATCACCAGCCAGTTGCAACCCATGCGCCAAAGAAGTCCCTCAAAAGACGTATGACAATGGGTACCTCAACCCTACACAGGTCAAATAAGCAGCCTGCGGAAACATGGGGTCGTTTACAGCTTCTCGACAAACCTCATTCAATGTAACTCGTCCCCAGAACGAGCATGGTACAGAAGAAGAGGCATATTCCGTTACAGTCGAGAGACTAATTCGAGAGATTCTCAGTGCCGCACACTTCTGGCGACTCTAGCGCTGCTTTTCTGAGTCACGGCCCTCGTCATAAGTACTGAATCACGAAAAAAGACCTGTGAAGACTCGGCGCAGTACCTTGTCGACGTCGATTGCAGCGATTGCTAGCATCAAAACTCTTAATGTTGAATCCCGATTAGTGCGGAGGTCCCCAATAAAGTAAAGCTCCTTGAAAATTAATGATTCTGGACCCCATCCAATAAGTTTTTTCTTATGCCGGGAAAAATTCTAGGAGGAGATTTTGATGAGGCCAAAAGGCTTTTCAGAAAGCGCGGCCTTTTACATGAAAAGGACAGGCGTGTTTGCCTCTTGAATCTGGAAATTGATGCCACTAAAAACAATTGATTTCTTCGTAACCCACTTATTCGAACAGGCCAGGCAATCAAAGTCCAAAGGGGGTGGTCCAGCAGAGCCCCTGATCCTCAATAATATAAATGATTGAGGGGGGGCTCAATACTGTAAAGGTTTTTCGGCCGGGGTAGTGGTGAAGCCATTCGAATATGTGTTGATTGTTTGTAATTGTTCTAATTAGATTTCTAATGTTGCGCTCACTTTTGTGTATGGACCGTCTTTACTGTGTTTTTGCCGCCGCTTGTTCAGGACATGACCATTGTTTTGTTTTGGCGCCCTAAAAATACGGGACCGAATCCAGACCATCCCTTTTAAAAATAATCTCCAAGGCCTCCTGGGGTCCTCAGTACGGTGGGACCCTTATTCTGCACGTCCAATTTCCATTTTCTGGGGCCCTATTGTTAGGGGGCTCCCCCCACACTAATCAGGCTCCAACACTAACAGTGTTTTGCTTGAGAGTTCCACGCCAAAGCACGAAGCTGCGCCACAGTCAGGCCCCCCATAGTGGGATCGGTGATGCAGTAATAGCCGGCGCTGCCCCTGGGCACCATGACCAACTTGCCTAGTGGCCTTCTGTGTTTCTGTGAGCGTTTCTGGATGCAAATACCTTCATGTACTGACAGCCGAAGAAGGAGAATTTGGCTTGGCATACTGCATCCTCTAGCGACACCGAGAGACTACAAGTTAAAAATCAGGCTTCAGCAGTTTGGGGATGGAAGACTGCACAGTGTTGGGAATTCCTTGGGGGACTTCGAAGTGAGCGTGTCTGTGTCTTTGTTGGTACCTGGCTTAGGGACGTAGAACTTCTTGTTGAGGCTTGAGGAAGAAGTTGATTTGGCTAGCAAGATCAGGAAACCTCCAAACCTGTAGCCGAGTCTATCAGACCTTCTAGACACAAAGCGTGTATCTAAAGTCTGAGATGTTGCAGGCACTCTATCCAACAGCCTTACGACCTTAGATGAAACGGCAGGCCGGGCAACTTGGGCACCACCATGGCAAGGCCATCGATGCCCACCTTGCGTCCCCCATAGACTACTGCGCATTGTACAAAACGCCGAACACCCAATGCCCATTAAGCACCAAAATTGTGAGCTGGACAGCCACCGACGCTGCTCACCACATGCTATCTTGGCCTTCTTTGGTAATCCGTTCATACTACTTGTTGGTCTTCATAGGGTCTTGTGGAATTGGGTGACCTGCAAATGGCAGTACAGCGGGAGGGAAGGGAACTCATGCCCAAATCACAAGCAAAGCGCTAACACAAAAATCCCCCAGAACCGAGTAACCTTGATCTGCGTGACTCGCTGCTTTGATTCGAGACACTCCTGGGCTAAGGAAGCCAGAAGATTTTAGAATGTTTGGTGTTCGGGGTTGGGTGAACCGTGCAGAAGTAGCTAGTATAAACGAATGCTTCTTGCAGATTGCATCTCGCGCACGTCCACTTTATGGCTATGTCCTGCCAAAAGTGTTCATGGTTGTAGGATGGGATCCGGGCTCTATGATTTTGTCACGGTGATTGACCTTTGGGACTCGCGTTGTTGGCTCAGATTTTGCTATGATGGATCGCAAGGTGGTAAAGTATTCCCTGTTGGAGGCCTTCGCCAGCACTGGTAGCTTCGGCTTTGCGTCACAGCGATAATACTGTCTTACTAACTGTACAGGCAATGCGCGCGTGCAAAAAATGATGATCTTGAATCTGGAGTGATTACAGCAGAAACTGTAGTGTTGGTAGCTGAAAGACCAAACTGGCAATCGAAGGCTACAAGGCCATACCCTCAAGGCCTAAAACCTCTGATCGTCTAAAACTCAGACACTGTCCCAAGACCGAGAAATCCCAACCTCAAGATACTGGCTCTCGAATCAGCTAGTAGCTTGGTTTGATATCGTCTGAGGATTGAGACGATAAGACTCTCTGAGGTCCCTGTGTCTTGCGCGCTGAAAAAGACCTCACGTGACCACAAGCCTTGTACGCAAGTGTCTGGGAGAGCATTCTCCACATCGTTGGAAGCTAACGATACCATGTAGCTTCATCTAGCATTCCAAATAATAAGTGAGTCGTGCTCATCGACCCCAGACCAACGAACCCCAGTGGCCATCATTTGTGGCTCTTCTGATTTTCAAGGCACCTGGAGCCTCGCAAGCCAGTCCTGCTAAGAACACCCATCCAAGATGCTAGCGTGTAGCCATCATCCAGCCTTACTGCCTCAGCGGTGCAAACACTCACAAGACCACCCATCACGATGCGTAAAGGCATAATGGTGTCGCACTATATCCAGCAAGTGAAAAACCTGGCACAACATGTACTCGTGAGAATGATCGAAATGACAGATTTTGCAGGACAACGACAGGACCTCTATGATCCGTCGTACCAGCAATACGGATTGCTGTGCTACGGAACATGTGCAATTAAGGGGCACACAGCCTTGGTCTGAGGGTCAGGGGTTCAGGACATACGAGTATAGGGCTACTGTACTTGTCGTGTACAAGCTTTGGATGTTCCAGCTGTGAAATCACTCCTAATGCACCACTTACGGTCCAAAGCCTTTTGCAGGCAATTGTCCTATTAAGGTCATTCTCGAAGATATGAGCATGTGTGTGTGACACTTCTCTCTCTCTGCGCGTCTGAGTGCTGAAGCCGCAGCGCTGATATCTAGAAGTAAGTGCAACATTGATGCAATTAGGACTCGCCGACGTTCAGGCCCAAACCTCCGGTATGCCCCAGACTCACCTACCATACCTGGAGGCCTCGAAAGCATGCAAGCAAGCTTCATTCAGCTTTGCACAGTGGAACCAAACGTCAGAAGAAAACGGCCATGAAAACAAGCTCGCTAATCGCAAGCTGCTGGTATCCTAGCGTCGTACTGTTTCTCACATCAATACCGGAGCGCCCCCTCAACCCTCAGCAGTGGCCGTCTGGGTGCCTGACCTCAGTAGTCTTCCAATCCCTGCATTCGGCGGCTTCGGCATCGCGAATGGGGTCGGTTTCTGCTTGCACTTGAGGGGACAGGGCATCCCTAAAACCCTCATAATGACAGCAACAAGGATATGGTCGGGATCTTGCCTGACAACGTACGTTCGAGAAGGGTTCTCATGGAGCACGATTCTACTTTTCGGTTCCGTCCGTTAACGCTCCCAGATCTGTACAGACCCAGACTGATCCATTCTGCTTCACAAGCCTGCCAGACCTGATTGCATTTGACATTGATCTGGGGTCCCAACTTTGGGCAGGCACTGCCGCTACTATGGCCCTGGCCCGGAACTCCTTAAGCCTGAATAGACTTTTAATGTATGAGCTATAACCAGCCGGATGCCTTGACATGTCACCGATGTCGACGTGGGTGGGATCCTCCAGTTCAACGATGGGCACGTGAAGGATTTAGACTAAAGTTTGGTCCCCGGAATTTGCAGGATTTGTCGCTGAGATTGGATTTCACGGTCCAGGCTTAGGCCTGGCGGTTCCGCGCATGACCTGCTGATCTACTTGGAAACCCAGAGGCCTGCGAGTTCCTTCTTGTTGCATCTGTAAAATTCTGCGCTCCGAGTTGGCCAGATCTCATGCTTCAGAGCTTCAGAAAAGCTGGCCTGCCAAAGGTCAGGGTCTAGACAGGGGCCAATGGCAGGGGGACAATTAATGGGTTGCGCAAAGTTACGCAAAACCAGCAGGCTAAGACGAACCTCGGCGAAGGCAAACAGCTTAGACGAACTTAGACGAGGGCCGTACAATATTCGCGAACGTGGCAATCCCAAAGTGATCGAATTCCCTATATAAGGCAAGCCTAAGTTACCAAGTGGGGCTTTGTCGAAGGGGCTGCGCGCCACCTGCGCGCCATAACCCCTTTGTGCTATCCCCTTTGGTTTGGCCCTGACTTGACGTCTCTGACTGCCCTGACGGTTTTTGAACCCTCCTGGAAGCCTTTTGGTTCGGTCGACGAGTTGTGCTTGACTGCCGCAAGGCCGACTACATCCATCGCAGCTGAGTACACGCTGAGGCCTGACACCATGAGATGGTATCCTGCATGGCCAGACGCAGCACCCCGAGACACCAGAAGAAGAAATGAAGATAGGAACGAAACCCAGGTTAGGGCAGTCCGTGCGATTGACGCAAAGACGGCGGGCCCCCGAGCTGGATCCACCTGCAGCTCACGTGCAAGCCGGTGTATCAGGAATTCTTCTGGGCTTCGAGTTCACGGAGGCTACAAAAGAGCTTGATAGAGCGTCAAGCTTTTCCTATCAGAGTCCTATGACCCTTTTCACGGCTTGTAGTTCATCAGGTTGTTGTTTATCAGCCTTTTCTGCTTTCCATAGGTTCTGCAGCCGTGCTTCGGGTGTAAACAAGCAGGTTCACCCTGAACCTGTTCTCAGGCCGCATTGCCAGAAAATGACTACATTACAATGTGCAAGAGCCAAATCAAACAATGCCCAGACGGTCTCCCGCAAAGCCCGCAAACACAGGGGAAACGTGAAATAAGCACTGCAAACCAAGCCAAAAGCTCGAGGTGGCTGAAGAGTGATGTGATGACCGGCTCTTGAATTTTGACGCCCGTTCAGGACATGCAGCATGCCTCCTTGCACGTTCAAGTTGTACAGCGCCTCGCAGCGAATCAAGCTCAATAAGATGGTGTGCGCGATATCTGGGACCCTAGAACGCCCTATGGCAGCATCTGAACTCTTACAAAATTATCTTATCTATCCTCTGGAGAATATCGGAGAATCCAACTTCTCGTTAGACCCTACTAGCCCGATGAAGAATAGCCGATCATGGAGTGACATGGTGAAACCAAAAATATCATCCTAAGTCTTTGTTCCAAGATGCAGTTCCAGGATCTAGCAACTGCAAACCATTCCATCACAACTTGAAGCCAATCCTGTATGCATGACTGAGTCCCTACAAACCTTGGCTGCTTTTTTGTTTTCATATCACGCTTCGGTGCCTGTGGCTCTGTTGAAACATGCGCGACAGATCCTACAAAGGCAGCCTACCAATGGACAACCCTGGAACGTTGTTGAAACTGTTGGGCGAACAAAGGCGTACAGATCAGTTGCTGCCTTTGCAGCCCCAAGTAGGCTTCGGGATGGCATGGGAGGGGCCAGACAGCAAAAATTGAAGCCATGCATTTCTAGTGCAGAATTTAAGCCAGTTGCACTTGCAAAAGCCGTTTTGTAAGCTGTAAGCTATAGAATATAGAACTAGATTCACATTGCATAATTATTACTGGTACGCAGGCAAATGCATAAGAAAAGTGGCCTAAGACCCCACCAACGATCCAAGAAAAGATCCTAGGTACGCAATGGTGCGCCAGTTGCAACGCCAGCATGTGAGGATGCGGCGAAGAGGTATGACAGCTAATCACGTGGATCTGCATCATGAAAACTCGCGCAAGCACTTGAGGTAAGTGCTGGACAGCTTTGACACAAGTGCTTTCCCAACATGAGGCTCAGGTGCATATGCGCTCTCAGTTTCACAATTACTTGATAGGCCACGCAAGCCCTTCATCTTGCATTTCTGAAGACATTCCGATCTTCATGATACGTCCCGAAACAAACGTTCCTTCAGCACGGAGACTCGCTCTGTCCCGTTATCCTGAATCTTGACACAACTTGTACCCAACTGCTTCCTCCCCATACCCTACATTACACCATCGACTCCTAAGCTCTGAACTCCGTGGTGTACCTCCTATCTTACGCCTTCAACTTCTTCCCCAGTCAAGATCTCATAGAGTGCCTGCATCTCCGTGGTGGTTGCCCAGGCATTTACTACCTTGCCAACGGCAGGCGTTTTCAATTCCATGTGAGTTTGCAGATGCTGAGGGCGATCATGTGTGGATTTTGGAGGCTTGGGATAGGAATTGTTTTCCTTCATGCAATCAGACTATTGTCTGCAGTCCAGGTGCTGGATACACTGTGGAGGAGCCCGCGATGCGAAGGGTCTCCTTTGCATTGCCGATCAGCGTCGCCGCCGCAGCCTTCAATCACTTGTCACATGTGATGTTGCAAGCATTGCTGTAAATGTTGATTTTTGGCTTGTCGTTCGCCCGTACTTTGACACAAGATTGGGCACAAGATTGGGCGCTCGATGACTGCTGCAAAAGCTCAATAATCTTCCTGACCCCTTCCGGATTCGTGAGCTTGGTAAACTTGCGGATGGAACTTCGAAGACCTCGACCTCAAACTGTTGAAGGGACAAGCAAAAGCAACCAACACCACAGCAGCAGCAGCAGCAGCAGCAGCAGCAGGTGCCAGCGCCAGCACCAGCACCCCCACCGTGAGAGTCGGCGCCAGCGCTGGCGCCGCCCACAACCACCTTCAAATTCACCACCTGCCACCGCCGCCGCCGCCACCCCGACCCCCACCGCCGCCGCCGCCGCCACCCCCGCCACCCCCGCCACCCCCGCCACCCCCGCCACCCCCGCAACCACCATCACCACGAGAGGACAGAGATGATAAGAACAAGGATGATAACAAGAAAAACCAAAAGCAGGAACTAGAACACATTCCCATCATTGCCCAAGACACCCGACTTGCAAAACTCTTGACTCGTGGCCTTTCTGAGCAGTTCAGCTTGTCCCACCCTGCTTCAGGCTTTGCCCCGCAACAAAACACGACCTGATGGCCTAGAACCACAACCATCCATGCTCACACCGCCGCCCCATGTCTTCCTGCTAACAAGATTGTAGTACGTGAGCGGAAGGCTTAGTGTCCCTGGGCCGCCGAACCCTAACATAGCTTCAAAACCCGAAGCCCTTCGCCAGCCAAGATGCAAGGGCAAGCAAGAAAGAGACAGCCATGAGTCTCTGCCTGTCTTGACAGGTCTTTGTGTCTTAGCAGGAGTTCTGCATCACTGGAGCATGGGAAAACAGCAATGCTCAGAGAAAACACTCCTCCCAGTCATGCATACGTACAACTTCTCTTGGGCTTGTCAGCCAGAATATGAAGCACGCCAACTGCGGTCGTCATCAGGTTGACTACGTGCAAGGAGGAAGCAGCAGGAGGCAGGTGCCGAAATGGAGCTTCGGGCATTGTGTAGTCTGCTCACCCACGGAGACCGTTTCCCTCCTTCCCTTCCGAGCACCAGGGCTTGAGAACCTGAGTCATTGTCACCAACCTCTCCTGAACTCCTTTAGTATAGCAGCGTAAGTAGCATCCCTACGTTGCTACATCACAGTGTCAGCGCCCCTATCCCGCCTGTAGGTCAAAGGGCTCCCAGGCAAAGAATTTAAGCGCGAGGCTGCGTAGTTCTACAAGTGGCTTTGGTTTAGGATACACGTTGGCAAGGAAGCAGCATGGCCATACAAGCAATACAGCCTGATATATGCTTATCCATGGCATCCTGAGGGCTCGCAAGTTAGAACCTAAATGAAAACCCGACTGGCCAGCAATAATACCCATGCCTTCGCGAAGCACTGAGCTTGACACGTTGGCTGCGGAGGATTTCGCCATCAAACGTTGGTTTGTTTTGCACATTATGGTTTGAGGCGGGAGGCTCAGGATCGGGATCGAAAGACTGTAAGGCGCGAAAGGTAGGTGCAGAATGTTGCACTCCAGTATTTTGAGCTGAGGCTTCGCAATCCTTCACGAATACGTGACGAAGGTTCAGCGCACAACTTGACGAACTTGTCAGAGTAGCAGAGGCTAGGTCTAGGCGAACCAGTCCCTCCAGCAACGATGCAAATGAAAGACGTCTTAGGCATCGGCTAGCATGTCGTGTTTCCCGGAAATCTGAGTTGTTCTCCAAGTGCGAAGCTTCCACAAAGCGGTTCTAGCCTTTTTGCTGCGCGCTGCATCACCTGCGCTTCAAGCCTTCAACCTCACCGAACCCAATGAGTTCACCACGTACTGCGGTTCTCACGTAAATGTTGCCATTTTGGTTATCCACTTCTGCCCCATGTTGCCATTACCGCCTGACTAAATACACTTAAACGTCACAGCTGCTTGCCCGCACTGGAACCACAGAGACTGTATATGACGACTAGGGCTCGAGACCGAGTGCAATTCAACGTCTACAAGTCTCTAGTAATGTTGCACCCGCTTTAGCCTTGAGGTCCCCTATAATGTGTTTTGGGGCCCAGGGGTCCCAGGTACCTCAGAACCGTCGGAGGCTCAGGGCCCTTGTTGACTTAATTTACCTTTTTTTGAGGGCCGGGGTTAGGGAGGGGGACCCCAACACTAAAGAGGGTGCCACGACGCCGACTCCATGCACTTCCAGACGCCGACCCAACTACAAAGATCAAAACCAGTTCTGCGGTTGCATGAGTTACATGCCAATGCAAGCAGAGTTTGCTTGGATCTTGATTAATGAGTATGTGATTTGCTGAAACATGAGCTGGTCGGCAGGTAGCTTCATACACATCGTGTGATGAAGAGCTTGCACCCCAAAAAGCTATGCTTATTAGAGAAGACTCGCGCGTTGGGTCCTGCCTATTGGTGCGGGCCGACAAGCTCGACCAAAAGAGCACAAAATAACAAGCCTGACATTGCGAGGCATCAGACTTGGAGGGGAGTCTTAGCCCACATACCAATATATACCCTGAAGACCCGGACCTTGGTGCCAGTATAGGCCTGCCTCTGGCTCGAGGTGACATGCCACTCACTGACGCTGGACCTTGGCTGTTCTACCAAATTCTTCGGTGCCTTACATCAGGGTTCCGGATGACGCTTTGCTGCACAAGCATGCACATGCAGCACGGCCATGATGAGCATGATGAAGAGGAGCTGGTGACGAGGGGGAGGAAGCATAAATTTCTGCGCACAGCAAAACCCCCGCAACTGCGCCTTGCATCGCGGCTTCCGGCTGAAGAAAGAGCTTCCGCTGCGAACCTTTAGATGCTGCTGTAAGGTAAGGTCCCCAATTAAGGGAAGGTTGAAGATGAAGCTCCAGCACCTCAAGAGATCAAAAGATTGGACACTTTGAGTTTGGCGATTTCAGTTGGACTTACGCAAAGAAGCTTATGGCAAAAGTGTTTAGAGCTGTCAGGCTTGTTGTTGCATCCGAAGCTTGACTCAGGATCCAGGGTGGATTTGTGATGACGGACCTGAGTGACTGGGACGCTTGACCAGTTTGCTAGCAAACAGCTTTCGGAATGAAACGCGCGCGATCATCTGCAGCTTTGTTCCAGGCCCACATCCCAAACCAGACTCAACTGCTTGGAGTCTAATCCTCACGCCCTGCTCTGAAGCGTTTGACAACCCAGAAGCTTGATCATAGCCTGTGTCATTACCAGCACCAAATCCCTAAATCCAACAACACAACAGCCGAATTGTCAGTAATCTTGCCAAAGCTTGCCACCACCCACGCTGTTCGGACATGCTAACCCACATGCTGACTGCCTGTAGCACCAGGAAGGCGACGAGAACTCCGACAGCAGCCTCGGGGATGGGTCTGATGGCGCCCCAGGTCGTCCGGCGGCTGTGATAAACATACAGAACCCATACCCGACCCTGCGGGTTGGTTGTGCTAAGGAATTTCCATCTAGTTCCATGTTAGGCTGCTTGCATGCTGCCATCCAGCTTGTTGCTGTGTTGTTACAATTGCTTCCCAAAGGCAGGTCAAGGCGATGCAGGTCCTGCCATCAGTTCCACTATCCTGCTACAGACAATTACATCTCCCAAACCCCTCGTGCTCACTCCATAATTCTCTGCTCCCTTGCCTGCGGATAGCGGAATGCTGTCAACTTACAACCCCGGAACTCTGTCTAATTCGCAGCATTCTCTTCAATCCTTCCTTTCATATAATCCCGCTGAAAATTCCGGAAGCTGAGCACTACCCTTTACCCGTTCACGGTAACTAGCGGGCATGGTTGACTGTTGCTGCATGGGGGGGAGGGGGGGGACTTCCTGACATTTAAGCACAGGGGCCTGTGGTCCAACATGTGCCTGCTTATGTATTATGGGGAGAAACCACTGGCGAAGTTCAGCGCATTGTCTAACCAGATGATGAAACACTCGTCAGGCTGTGGGTGTAGACTTTATGCGCCTCAGGCTTCGGTGTAAGTAGTCCAGAATGTTCAGTACGTCTTTAAGCTGCAGGGCACATTCGACTGGTTGAACTATGGTTCAGCAGCCGCGAAACAAGGAACTTAATTAGGCGGCAGACAAACACCATTAGGTAGCCCGAGCAGCTTTCAACTGACATTCCAACAATATGTCACAAGAATCACTCCACGATTTGCCATCCTTGCTACGTGCGTTTTGCGCTTGGCATTCGGCCTAGAATTGTCACAAATTCTCCGAGGCTGGCACCACCAGCGCCATCACAGCCTGCATGTATTCCCCGAACTCAGCAACCAGCATGAGCTCCAAATCATAATTGTTGATTATGTAATAAAAGACCTTAGCTGCAGTATATGATCCCAAGAACGTGAGGACCCCAATACAGAAGCATCCCGTGCTGCGTTCCAGGCTGCGCAAACAGTCGAATCTGCATTATCCAGGATGGGTCTTCAAACAGACTCAGCGGCAATATCTAGGCTGGTGGATTGGCTGCCGCTTCACGCCACTCGTGATCCAAAACGCCTAGAAACATAGCAGCGCAATCCTAGCCGGCAAACGACGACAGCTAATACAAAACGCTTGAGAGCCCCAGTCCCGTGTCATGTTGCCAGGGTCAAGAACTCTTCAGAGGCTTCCATCCCCAAGCCCCAAAATGCAGGTCCGTGCCGAGATTTAGCAAGCCTATAATTACTCCTTTCCAGAGAGGCCTTCCTACTCAGGATCTTGGAAATCTTCAAATTTCTTACATATGCACCACTATATGGTGACAACTCTTACCAGTACCATGACGCCGCAACCTGCCCACAAGTCGTTTTTTCCCAATTCTTCCTCTTCTTTATTCTTCCTCTTCTTTCTGGAGACTCAGCAGAAAGGCCGCGTCTCAGAATGTTACGTCAACTAAACAGACCAGTGCAGCGGAAACAGTGGCCCAAGGTCACATCGTTACGGTTCGAGGCGTATGAGGCTTGACCTTCACCATCCGTAGCCATCCCTGCACCCTAAGAGGGAAGACCCATATTCTCAAACAGGATAACAAGATGCAGGAATCCTTCCTTTGGGGAGTCTTGAGTCTTGAGTTTAGGACTTCAGACAGCCCAGGCATTGCTGTAGCTTTACCCAGTTCAGAGCCATGAGGCAATGAAGTCACGAAATCACCTTGCCAGCTATCATGAAAGGCTTCAAAGTTAAAGTCACCACGGGTAAAGGATGCAGGGATCTCCAGCTCAATACCCTTCTACAGCGTGCAGCGTACGGACAACCTTTGTACCTTGACACCAAACTTTTGAACTCAGATTCTGCGGCCCTTCTTGGCCTTCTACTGTAGGGCTATATCGTTGCCCTCCCCTTGAGGTGTTCCCGCTGCACTTTCAAGCTGACAGCACAGCTGTTGCAGCAACCCCTCCGGGGCTTGAAGGAGCCTAAGATGAAGGCACGAGTTGGCTTGACGCCACGGTTCAACCGAGCTGGCGTCGCCTTGCCCAGGAACATCACACCCTGAAGCGTGGCTGTCAAACCCTAACTTCATTGGCATGAGACAGAGCATCTACCTTAATGATGGACCATGCATGGATCAAGAAACACCAAAGTTCCCACCTCACAGCACAAACGACAGTCAGGCCCTAGTATGGCCCATTCAAGTGATGAGTGTGACAGCATCGAAATTATGCCGTACTTTTTGCGGATTTCAAGCCATGACCCCAACTAGCACTCGCCCAAGAGGATGAAACAGTGCATCCCGATAGTCTCTGGCCGGAATCCTTGATCTCATTCCTACACCCACCAAGACGCATGCCAGCAGCCAGCAAGAAAGAACGTGCACCGAAACAACAAAGCATGCGCTGCTCCCAAACCCAAGATTGAAAACATGTTCGTGCCCACCCAAATTAACTCCACCCCGTTCAAGCTGGCACTGTAGCTTTTCTGGCTACGTCCCAATGCCCCTAAGCAAGCATTACTGCCTATCCTGTGGGCTGCCCTCGACATTCCCAGATCCGTAATATCACCAGTTATCACGGGCAAGTTTCGCATTATCTCCGCGCAAAGGTGCCAGACGTGCTTAGAGCTGACATGCAACTGCATCATAACAGCCCTGAAGTTAAAAACCAGTAGCGTTGCTCCATCCCAACCCTCCTAAGATTTCGTCCAACTACCACCACAGTCCCAGAACCCATAGCCATAGTCTTCTTACACAATTTGACAGCATCATCCTGCGCACGATCGGGCAAAAAATCCGGGCAGAAATTCAACAGGCGACTTTGCGAACCCACTTGGTGGTCGGGATTTCTCAGAAATGCTTTGCATGGCAGCTCCTGGGAGGTTACAATCGAAGCTTCCAAAGGCGAACTTTGAGGCTTGGTGGCCACAATCCTGGCACATGCTGTTTAAGGGGCTTAACGGTACTTACTCGGGTGTAGGAAAGTGCTGTAAGACTGAGGAATGCTGTCTTGTCATAGCGACTGCTCTTGTGACGGTGGTGTGGTTCAAGACGGGGTGTCCAGGATAGTGCCGTGAGGTTCCTTGCTTTCTATCCCATAAACGGTCAGCATCTACAGCTTCAGGCTGTGCTAGAGGCAATGCGGCCTTGGGTTTGAGCATGTAGCGTCTGCAAGGAGGCTTAGGCCCAGGAAAATTCAGGTCACAAAGAGTGATGAAGTATCTCAACCTACCCTGGCTCTGCAAGGTCGTCAGCGAACTGGCACTACAGTGCTAGCTAGGCATGGTTTTGGAGCATGATTGTGAAATCCCAAAGTAGCAGTTCAGAAGGGGCTCAATACCTTGTAGCATCGTTGCAAACTCCACGCAATACACAGCACTTTGCCCGAAAAGCGCACTAGGAAGTGCTGGACAATTCCAACAAAATCTCTGAATACTCTATACTGAATTTTCTGCAATAGGCAATACAAGGTTCAACAAGATCCCTTAATCCCAAGAGCCTAGGAGCTGCAAGCGAACATTCATGCCGGATGCAAGTTGGTAGGGCGTCAAACACACCCTTATGCAGGGAGTCAACGCTTGACTCTAAATCAGGGGTTCAAGCGGAAATGGGTCGCAATGTGTTTTCTCCTGGTAAGGGTGGCTTTTGCCTGAAATTTCCGGGCAGGGCCACTGGATTTCAGATCCCATAGCTAACCGAAAGATGCGAAATCTGAAGGAGGTTGCATAAATGACTTGCGGCCCCTGGAGCTCTACAAAATCCTTGGCCTGGCAGTCGATGACCGTGTTGAATCAAGCATATACAGCAAAGCGTGGGGCTTCAAGTACATAGTAAGGCCACTTGTGCCCATGAATTCAGCCCAACAAGTAAGAAGCGGTACAAACCCTTGACTGTGGCAACCTTCGGCAATGCGACCTCTGTACCAGGGTTCAAACGGGACTAATTTGCGGGTTGTTCCCAAAGGAGTAGTACGCAACAGTCCGTATCAGCGAGGATCCCTGGCACAAGAAAACCAAAAACGAATTCCAGAGCAGCCGTCTTGGAAACAAGCTTGCGTGCGGAAAGAGGCACTCGCAGCATGCTTTGTCCTTTTGCATTTGCTACTTCTGTCAGCTTTGCTTCTTTTCAAGCTACTGCGGCGGCAGCTTGATACAGATCTTATAGACTGTTGCCCGATCTACAACCACTGCACACTATTCATCACGTGCCGCGAGCACGGGCACCAGGCATGCCCAAAATATTGTCTGACCACGAGTAGTAAATTCGGAGGACATTTGACAATAATCTTACTACTACTACTACTACTACCACTACTCCTCCTCCTCCTGCTCCTCCTCCTCCTGTTGCTGCTGCTGGCCATGGTGCTGCTTGTGCTTCATTATCGTCTTTTGCTTCTTCTATGTAGTGTAGTGGCGGCGGAATTCTCTGAGATTTGCTCCAAGCCCTCAATGTAGTCCAGCTGTCTGTGAAGCTTGCGTCCGAAAGCCTTGACAAACCATCACTAGTCCTACCGCACTGCGGTCGCACAGCGAAAATTGCACAGCAACGTGAAGTGCCGTGCAGTCATCTGCTGGGAGCTTGCACCCCTGTAGTTGCAAATTGAGTGTTCATTTGGGCAAATGCACATAATGATCATGGGCTCTGCTGATGGGTTGGTTAAATCTGAGACGTTTTGTGTGTGACATTGGGATGGCTCCTTGCACGACAACTAGCGGCTGTGCTGATTGGACTGCTCCGTGACAAGTGTAGAGGTTAACAGTCCATACATGTCTAAATACACTTATCTGCCAGAATTTGATAAAGGTGAAGTCGAAGAACAAAAGCCCAAACCTGGAACAGTGCCTGTAGCAACGGTAGAGGTCTTGACAAGATATGCCTCGAGGCAATCACACTCAGAACCACACAACATAGTGCCTCTCACTTGCAACTCATTGACTGACACGAGAAGAGTCATTCGAGCGTTTGTCAGGCGTGAAAACATGCTGCGCGCTTTAGAGATGCAGTTTTCTGAAGATTCCACTGTAGACTGTAGCATGCGAATTTTCCCATGTTCCTGGACCTTCCAAATCTCCAGGTAGCGCCATCCGCCAGAACATTCCTAAAGTACTGAGAGAACATGGAACCAAAGGTCGTGAGGACCAACAAGCCAAGCGCATCAAAGCAGATCAATGCCATCCTGGAGCTCAGGATCCTCAATCCTAAGCCTCCAGAAAACCCGAACCTGCACAAAAGCCCGCGTCTCTGGAGTCATAGTGTTTTGGGGTCTGATAAACTCCCGGCAGATGAGGAGGAGCCGCGGTCCGACTTTACTCTGGGAGGAACTGCGAGTTGGGGCTTCAGGCGACAAGGATACAAGACTAATTAGGCTTCTGGGAGCCAGGGCTGTGGGTGATGTGGGTTGCCCAGGTTGCTGGCGATCTTCCAGCATCTATGGGGGCATTAGGTTTCAGATGAATCAGAACTTAGGTATGAGATTTTAAGCTTGGGTTGGGGTGATCAAAAGACCTCTTTGGGTAGCCAAAAGAAGCGGGCAGGTCTCTGGACAAACCAAAATCATAAGTCGATAGCCGCTGCGGTACCGTTTCGCTTCCACACTTTTTCTCAAAATTGGGTGTTGGTGCAAGGTTTTGCTTAACACTGCCCCAAATCAAGATGGAACTCCAGAAGGGCCCTACCGAAGCTACTGCCTTTCATAGTGTTGTTGTGGGGCTTGTACAATATCTTACCATATTGTGTTCCTGGGTGATGCGCGTCAAGAACCCAATAAACGGATAGGGGCCCAACACGCTTTTACATAAACACTCTATGTATCCGCGCTGGCAAACAGACTGTGACTGCAGCAACAGAATCTCCAAACCCGCCATTCTACCAACCAAAAGCGGCGAAGAAACCATGGCAAACCAAGGACTGGATACCCGAAAAGGCCCTTTTCGGTCGGGGGGAAGCGGTGCTGGAAATCTATGGCTGCGTGTCGTGCGTTCACTCCTGATAATTACGCTGGTGCTCATTCCCAGGTTTCAACTCAGCTCAGTAAAATCGACAGCGGCTCGTGCGTTAAACAAATCTCCTGCACAAGGAGAATTAGGTGCACTGCTGCTGTAGGACAGCGCGGAATGTATCGTCTGTCGTGGAGCAAACACGACCGACATCAGCAAAAACTGAGCACTTCTGTTTGCAAGGCAGTGCGAAGCCTGCGTACAATTGCAGGATGTTCCAAGATTTATTGTTAACATTATTGTGTTAGTTGCACGTGTGTTCATCCAATATCTTCTGAAGACGTCTGGAAAGCTGACCTCTGGTAGCCCTCATCGCTGTTTTGTTTCGATTTGGCGGAGTTCAAGGCAGTAAATGCGGGTGTGGATGTGCATCAAGCAGTATCCGGCTTGAGGGTTTCAGGTCTAGCGGATTCGTGGCGCAGAGCTGAGGGTTGACGACTACAGAGCTTTGAATGCTCAGGAGCAAGGAGTCTGTAAGCAGAGAACCGGTATAGTAAAGCAGCAACAGCGAAGATTTGTGGTAAAGAGTACGTGCTCTGGGAAAATGAAACATGGTGCTGGTCATGTTCATATTATCCTAGAAACCTCTTTCAACCATCTATCCGCCCCTGTAGAGAACAAAGAACTGGTTCTCGAAACATAGGCACTGCCTCGAAAACCTCCCGCGACAGCTCTCGGCCTCCAGCCGGTTCCGTCTACCAAAGGATCAGAATGTACTCGCCAAAATAAATGGGGTAATGTCTCAAAAGAGGCCCCCACAGCAGCGTGAACTACATGATCCCAGAATTGAGTTATGACATTGTTGCTGCAAGTCATGGAGCCGCACTGTTCAGACACCCCTATGAATGGATCCGCTGAGAATTCCATGAGAATCCCTGGCACTCCTCCTCCTCACGAGCAACCTAGAAGAACGTCTGTTCTGGGTGCTGAATGAGAAAACATTTCACCTTGGCAGCTTGCGCTTACGAAGTGCACTGATGCTTTGGATTGAGCTCTACTACTACTACTACTACAACTACTACTACTACTACAACTACTACAACTACTACAACTACAACAACTACAACTACAACTACAACCACAACTACAACTACAACTACAACAACAACAACAACAACAACAACAACAACAACAACAACAACAACAACAACAACAACAACTACTACTACAACTACTACTACAACTACTACAACTACTACAACTACTACAA